>RJWJ010005982.1:0-65522 GCA_004363605.1 Indri indri
TGTATTAGAGATTAAATTCCTTTGACTTAAACTATACCCCCTTTATAATGAGTGTCACCTCCATGTCATCTGTCTTAAACAGCAACTTCCAGCCTTGCTGAAATTTTCTATGCCCTAAATGTTGCACAGAATTGGCTAAGCTGCTGGACCTCAGGGGACAATAAGAAGTGAAGCAGAACTTATCTCAGAGGTAACCAGCAGCCTCTTCTCAGTGCTTTAGCAAAGGACCCCAGGAACTTTGCCCAAGATAGATTTACTCACAAATACATCTGGATGGGGTCCCAGAGAGGAGTTTAACTTTATTGGAAGGCAAGTTAGAGATGTACTGTCTGGTCTGCTGGAACTTGTGGACTGAGATCCAAGCCTACTATACAATCCGACCAGGACAGAGGAGCATGGAAACATACTCCCACCCTAGCACTTACTCCTGGGTCATGTCAACAGAGGGCAGAGTGCCAGGACCAGGGACATGTCCACCTCCCTTGGGGAAAGCTATGGCTTTCCATTTGAGAGAGGCAGACCTGTGAGGCCGGGCTGAGCGGAAGACAAACATGTTTAAGCAACCACAGCCTTTCACCTGGAAGATCAGACTCGCCTCCGCACTGATCTCCACGCTGTCTTCCTTCCCCTGTGGCTCCTGCCCACAAAACAGACCCCTTCGCTCCCCTTCTCAGGCATGCCAGTGGCTTCCCATCACACCTGGGGAAAATAAATCCTTACAGCTGTTGGCACCTGACTCTCCCTTTTCTGCTCACTCCCCTGCAGCCGCACTGGCCTTCCTGCCCCAGGACTTTAGCTCTCACTGCTCCTTCTACTTGAAAAGCCTGTCCCCTCTAAACTTCTTATGGCTCTCTCCCTCGTTTTTTCCCCAGATCTCGGGAAGGTCTTGTTGCCCAGTCTACCTAAAATAGCCTTTGCCTCCATCCTGCCACACAGACGCCCTGCTTTACTTCCTCGGTAGCACTAATAGGGCCTGACATGTTCAATGTTCGTTTATTTGAACGCTGTCTGTTTTCTCCCTTAAAATATAGCTCTTGGGAAGCAGGGGCTTGGTGTTATCCAGCCTTTTTACCCTAGAAAACAGCCTGACACAAGGCTCCCAATAAAAACCATTCAGTGAATCCATCCACCCATCCATCCATCTTCCAGTGCTTTAAGTTTCCTTAATGGGATATTCAAGGAAATAATGAGCTCACCATCACTGGAGGCATCTAAATGGTATCTCAATTACACTTGGCAGGGTTTCATAGTGGAGACGAAAGTATTTCATGCATTAGAGCATGGAGGAGAGGTTTTAAGTACTGAGATCCAGGGACATCTACATAATTAACCTCAGGGGGTCTCTGGGATCTTGCAGATTATCTCAAAGTTTAATATGCACAGGCTGAATTTTTCCAAAAAGAGAATTCAAGAATTATTTGCTGACTATTCCTCAGATATTGTTGGAAATGCAGAGGATTCAGGGATGAACAAAGCAAACACAGTCCCTGCCCTTATGAAGGTTCAAGTCAAATGGAGACAACAGGGAAGAAAAAGTCACAAAAGGAGATTGGGTTCACTAAATGAAGAGTCCTAGAGGTTGTGGCCAAGAACCCAAAGCTAGTCTTGGGATTTAAGAAAGTAGCTTTTCAGTGAAAACACGAGGATGATTTGGACTTGACCAGGTGAAGTTGGGAACCAAAAAAGTTAAGAATCAGTGACCTGGAAGATTCCCTCCAAGAACAGCAGAAGAGCACACAAGGCACGAGGCACACCCAGAAGTGCCCAACCTCACAGCCAATACCTGACCTCTTAAGAGCCAACTCTTTGCTCTGAGACCGGAAAGATGATTGTTCAATCATTTTCATACAAGTCAAAGCTTGATAACAGTCAAGACACCCAATGGGGCTACGAGAGCAGTGTCCACAGAAACGCATCATTAGTGTTCAGCACCACAGATCGATCGGTCCTTGCGAAAGTTAATGAGGACATGAAAGTATCACAGGAAGCCCCGAGCTCCGAGTGCCTGGAGCAGTCGCATTATTATGCAGTGTTCAAAGCTTCGCAGAAACAACACTGAGACCATTCTCTGCCATTCTGTCATGAGTGTAGGGTTTTTTATTTGTATAAAGTCTCCAGATCCCCAGACATGAGAGCCTACCATTGCTTAATGGACTTTCCAAGCCACAGAAAAGGCTTTGCACAGGAGGACCCCATTCTCCTGGGTTCAAGCAGAGAACACCCATGGAGAAGAGTCGTTACACGTACACCCACAGAAACCCATGAGCACATTGTCTTCCCCTGACCTCTGCAGTCTAGAGAGCAGCCTAAGGTAGTATTTACCAGCCTAGTGATTCAGGAAAATTTAAATTCTCTGTCCTTCAAGTTTCTCATCAGTAAAATGAATACGAGTGTTACTTCCCCCCATTGAGTTGCGGTGAAGAAGAAATGAGATGTTTTGCGTGCATGTGAACTCCTGCCAATTCCTGCTCCTCCAATTCTTCCTCTTTCCTCTTCCTCCTCCTCCCCCGTCCTCTGCTCCTGAATGAGCTCCTAAAGCACTATCTGAGCCGTATATAAAACATGCTTAACATATTAAACATGTCCTATGCCAGAATCAAAACCAGCTACATAATTGGTGGTGTCCAGTGCAAAATACAAATGCAGAGTGACCTGTTTAAGGATTAAGAATTTCACGTTGGTGACAGCACAGCATTACAGGAAGCAATAGGGCCCTTTAAGAGCAGAGCCCTGAGTGACTGCACGGTCTGTACGTCTATGAAGCCAGGCCCGACTGGAATAGCAGGTTGATCACATTAATGTTAACTTTTACAAAATGACCACAGCTCCTCCTCCTCCTATTTATTGACATCTAATTTGAGCTCGGGTTCTGTTCCTGTGTCTCTTATCTCATTCCATCCTCATACTACCTAGGGGATGTGCACTGTTATCCTCCCTATTTTACAAATGAAGAAGCCAGGTTGCAAGAAGTTGAATTCAGTCGAATGAGTTGATCGAGGTAACACAGGTTTGGGATCCAGTTCTTACACCTCTAAGACTGTAACAGTAACAGGGGCTGTCTTTCAGACTCAGGTAGATATTCAGACTCGTAAGACTACCGTTGGCCACACTTGGTCCTCTAGGGGCTGCAGAGCGAGCCGGGAGAACAGCATGTGGCATTTCTCTTCAGTGGGAGTGGAGGTTCCACGCAAGGGGACATGCCTAGTGACAAGTGCCATCACACACAGGAGAGCCCAAAGTTGTGGTTTCCCGTCATAGAATTAGTCCCCTTGTGGCTGCTCCCAGCCTCATGCAGTGTCTTACTCAGCGGTAATTTTTACCCCGACCAATGTTGCCTGGTGACACAGCTGGCATGCCATCTTTATCAGTTATCCAGGGGAAGACAGTTAACTCAAATATGTGCCTTAAAGAAGAGAGGATTGTGTTAACATTTGCTAACGAATGTTCTTTACCACTACAAAGCGATGCCTTCCTATGTAAGAAATTATTTCTACCCCAGGGCAGCGGAAGAGCAAGTTCCACAAAGGCCATTGTATGGTGACCTCTGCCATACTCTAATACCTCCATGTAGGTTTGCCATGGTTGATCTCTTTAGCCAAAAGGATTTGTTTCTGTTTTATTTTTCTTAACGGTAATATTTATTCATACCAAGGACACAGTCAAATAGGCATAGTACGATTACGGCACCCCACTCAAAACTTCCTACACCCATCTCTGCTTGCTTTTCTCAACAGCTGGCATAACACAGATATTACTTATGGTTTTACTTTCCTGGACTCAAATATAAACACTGTGAGAGCAGAAAAGTTGTCTTTTATTTACCACTGTATTTCCAGTGCTTAAAACACATAATAGGTGCTCAATAAACATTTGTTGAATGAGTGAATGAATGGCTGTATTATTTGCCCAGGCTCCCAGGCTCCCAGAAGGAAGGAGCCATGCCTGATACAACTTTGCTTTTCTGTGCCTTGTCATGGTATCTGCCTTCTAGCAGGAAATCATGGAGACCTGTTCAATAGCTCCTTGAAATGGGGGCAGGCGGGGCTTCCAGCATGCCACTTGATGAAATTTGGAGAGGTCAAATAGGCAAACTATAATACATGTTGAAATTTGATCCCCGATGTTAGAGGTAGAGCCTAGTGGGAGGTGTTTGAGTCACAAGGATGGGCCCCTTATGGATGGCCTGGTGCAATCCCTGCAGTAATGAGTGAGTTTTTGCCCTATTAGCTTACCTGAGAGCTGGTTGTTAAAAAGTACGTAGGCACCCCGTCCCCCCTATCTTGCTCCCTCTCTTGGCATGTGATGCCAGCTCCCCTCCCCCTTTGGCCATGCGTGGAAGCAGCCTGAAGCCCTCCCCAGGAGCAGATGCCAGTGACATGCTTCTTACACAGCCTGCAGAACCATGAGCCAAATAAACCCCTCTTATAAAATAAATCACCCAGCCTCAGATATTCCTTTATAGTAACACAAATGGACTAAGACACCACTCTGGACAAAGGTCAGTTGGGGACCAGATACCAGTATCTTCACTGTCCTAGTGTCCCCTGCCCTATGGCAAACTAGCCAAATTTACCAAATTGCCTTTATTACCTCCCTTTCTCTTCCATCATTTCCACAGCGTTTTCCTTCTCTTCCATGGCACTGCCCTCCCTTGAGGCCCCACAATGTTCTGGGGCGTCTCCTGCCTTCCTACCGTCTGTTCCTTCTCCCGCTGCTAAGCCTGCCTGGACAGTGGGCAATGCCTGTTCAGGCTCCAACACTCTTCTTCAGCCACTCTTCAGGCATCACCGCCTCCAGGAAGTCCCTCCTGGCCATTCCAGCCAGGATTTGGTCCCCCTCCACTGGGTCTCCAAACACACAGGATTTATCTGCTATCTCAGCCCTATCAGCACATTGAACTTGCATCTTCTAGGGCTTTTTTGCTAAGTGTTGAGCTCCTTGAGAAGAAAAAATAATCACTTCAATATATGGTTCTTCATAGTCCCTAGAACCTGACACAACGCCTGGCACATATTAAGGTGTAGGTCGTGTTTGAGGAATGAATAAATGTATGAATGAACATCTACACATGCGTTACTCTGGATTTCTTTGAAAAGATATGATCACTCAATAAATTATCATTCCCCACTCCCTTTGGAAAGTTCAGCTTTAAGCAAAAGAGTAGGTTGGGAAAAGGTGAAAGGGAAGACACAAAAGAGACTGAGGGATTCAGGCATTCTTAGATTCCCCAAATTGTTTGTATGCATAAATACAGTTTGGTGAATGTGTTTAGTGCTTCAAAACACCAGATTTCTTAAAGCAAGTGCCCCGTCCACTGCTGGGCACATTAGAGGCATCCAATCACAGGTCAGATAAGCAAGGGGGGGTCCAGTCACCAGGAGGGTCCAGGGAAGGTTTATCCCAGCAGTGCTGTCTCTCCAGCTAGGCCATATCCGCACAACAGCAGAGTAGAGGTCTGGCATTCATTGAGTTAATTTGCTCCCTGTCAATGAGGCAGCGTCAAGACTTTATTCCTGTCCGGGGTGGAATACAACGACACACACGTTCTCCCTCGGTGCCTCTTTGGAATTCTTGAACCAGGCAGGAGGCAAATGGGTTGAAATGGGTACATTTAATAGCAGAGGGAATGAAATCTTAAGTCTGTCTCCTGGAGAAAAGCAGTACTGATATTTCTTACATCAACTCTAAATAAATTGATACAAGGGAAATGTCTTTCTCTTCCCTACTGGCAACTTTGCATTAGTGTATTTTCTTATCACAGTGGGATCTATCATTGTGTTCGCCTCAAATTCACTTGGTGTGTTTTTCTGTATGAAACAGGAAAAATAAAATAAAATAAAAGTAAGCCTTTGCATAGGATATTTACATGCAAATTATATTTGGCACTTTTATAACACACTACAAAATCTTCAGGGCACTCTGGTGTGACACCATATAATGTTATAATGGGGAAAAGCACATTTTTCTAATAACCAATTGCTTTTTTCACAGATGGATTTGTAAGGGAGTTCTAATAAGGCAGAAAGAAAAAACATCTCCACAACAGCAAAATAAACCAAGTCTGAAATTCTGACAGCTTCTTCCAATGAAAGTTGGTTGAACGGGTCTTTGAATTAAACCACCCTACACTGCTGTCTGATTGTTGTGCTTGCAGAATGAGTTTGACAAACAGTTACACGGAACAAAATCATTAGAGGAGAGATGCCAGGATACCACAGCAATGATTGCGGGAAGGAGCACCAGGTCTTAATTAAATTTAAGTGAAAAGTGTCGCTCTTCTCTAAAAGGTAGAGGACTTCATTATGTGGAAGCCACTTTCACACTCCCTATGTTCCATACAGCAAGAGAGAAAGTAACAATGCAACAGGCTTGGAGCTCACAGCCCAACTGAAGGTGATAAAAGACAGTGTTTACCGAGTGCCAACCATGCACCAGGTCTTGGGTTTTACACACATCAATTTCCATAGTCCCCGTAAGAATCCTACCCTGCACAGAAAGTGCCCACTGTGTCCCAGACATTTAAATCATTGCTGAATAAATACAGTCAACCAATTTTATAAAACTGATACCCAGAGAAATTAAGGAACTGGCCGGCAGTCACACTGGGGTTCCAACCCAGTTCCGTTAGATGCTGGAGACTTTCGAGACCTTCCTTTGCTGAATACAGGTATGTTATTCCTTCATCCATAGAAAGAAGGTTCTGGAATAGAAAGTAAGCAAGAAGAAATGAGACCAATTCCTTTTTGAGATGAGGTGCCATCCTGGGCTGTAATGATTTTCAGGGGCTTTAAATTCTCATTGGCCCCCTTCCTCCATAAAAGGATATTAATAATTATATCACATGACTAGATTGGCATACAAATATAATTCAATTTGGATATTTTTCTTCTGATTTTAAAAGAAAGTATTTTCATGGTTCCTAACAGTGTCTTGAGTCCCAGCCACACCTATCATGCCTAATGGAGAAGGCAGCCCTGACAGTGTCACATACGAATCCAACTAGCATCACCACACACACACCAAAAAACTGTTATGAGCTCCCATATCTGCAAGGTGTTGATGCTCACAACATTTGCAAAACACCATTGATATAAATACCCACTGGCTCAACTAGGATTAGGTTGGGTTGCATGTACTAGAAACCCATATATAAAGGCTTAAACGAATAGGGACTTTTTACATGAAATAAGTCCAGAGATGGGCATTCTGTGGTTGGTACAGCTACTCATAAAGGACTTATGCTCCTTCTAACTTCCTCTTTGGAGTCCTTACCAAGTGTCTTTGCTCCTCATGAGAGTAAGACAGCTTGTCCACCGTGAGCAGCCCATTTGCACTCAGGCAAGAGGCAGGGGAACCTGACAAAGAGGAAGTATACAAAGCCTTCACCTGTAGGGAATTTTCTGGGGGAAAGGAAGCCTTCTGCAGAGACTTCTGCCTACATCTCTTTGGCTATCACTGAGTCCCCGGACACCACCAGAGAATCTGGAACAGTAAGTATTTTCAAGTAGAATATACTGCCCCACTGGGATCTGCCTGAAGATGTTGAACCACACGAGCTGAGACCCATTTCCTGCTTGGGTAAATGAATGATACCCCACAGTCTGCTGTATCAGCTGATATCCATGAGAACCTTCATCTCCAACTGGGGGAGGAAGAAGGAATTTGTGTGTAGGAACATTTTATCCATGACCTATTTTAGTGGTTCTCAACTGCATGCAGTTTTGCCCCCACCCCACCCCTAACCCCAACGCTTGGCAATGACTGGAGACATTTGTGTCTATTATAACCAGTGAGGCTGCTACTGCCATCTAGTGGGTAAGGCCAGAGATGCTACTAAACATCCTACAGTGCACACAACAGTCCCCCGGACCAGAGGGTGACCCAGCTCAAATTATCAATAGCGCCCAAGTAGAGAAACACTGCCTTATTCGAATCCTTGTAAAATCCTGGGAAGTAGGAATCATGATCAACATTTTACAAAGTGGGAACCTGAACTCCAGAGGCCAAGCATCCAATTTAAAGTTAAGGAACCCATAAGAACAGAGACTAGAATCTGGATCTGATGCCAAAGTCCATGCTCTTAGCTACCCAGTTTTGGACGCCTTCACATCCTATCTGTGGGCAGAAAACATACCAGTTTCTGCCTGTTCTGACTTGCAGCGTCCTGCATAGGGATTAGCACTTAGTATTTAGCATTTCTCCATCAGCAGCTTGATAATCTAGTAATAGCCAGAAGTGGGATTTGTTAAGTTATATTTTTATTCCTATTCTTCCCCTTCTCTGGTCTTATCAGCTGTCTAACCACATGTCCAGGCTGGTTCTAGAGTTAATCTCCCACAGTTTGAATTTTCGCTTCTCCTCTCTCCAGCTATTAGAACTTAAACTTAGCTTCTCTAAGTCTCACTTATCCACATCTGCAAAAGTCAGATATCTCTCTTTTACAGGCTTGTAATGAGGATTAAATGAGATAATACATGAGTCTCTTGTCTGACACAATGGAGAACATATAAGGACACATTAGCTCTCATTTTTTCCAATTTCTAGTCCTCTAGGGAAAAAACTGGCTCAAACAATAGGTGAAATGGAAACTGTGTCCATATATGAGTGACATTTTTAGGATTATTCACACAGTAAGTAATGTAACTTGCGTTACGATCTGGGACACATACAGAAACACACAGAGAAACACCCACCTTAAACAAAAATTTCGCAAAACATACTCACCCTTGTTAAGTGTGATTCACTCTGACATTTTCTATTTTAAAAATGCCAGTTGCAACACATTAAATTAATTTCACCCACAGTTTAAAAAACATTACATATTATACTATTTCATCTGTGTGAAATTCTAGAAAAGCCAAAGCTATTGGCTGACAAAGCAGCTAAATGCTTTCCCAGAGCCAAGGGTGGGGAGAGTTGATTACAAAGAGTCAGGAGGGCACTTTGATGTGATAGAATGTTCTAAATTTTAGCATCTTGATTGTAGTGGTGATCTTATGACTGTACATTTGTCAAAACTCAAATTATACTCACAAAAAGGTGGATATTATGTTAATCAGAACTCTATGAAGCTGACGGTTTAAAAGAGTATCATGATGGTTAGTAAACGCCAACGTTTTATTCTACCTATTTGAAATTTCTTAGTTCAAGTCATATATTACAGGAATATTCAGATTAAGCATTTAGGAAGCCAAGAACCCCGTGCTACTGGCCAACCCTCAAAATTGATAACTGATGGGGCTCAGAACATACTACCCCAAAATAGGGTATCTAGGCACCTGAGAAAACAGCAGAAGCAGGAAGGTAACTTTTACCTTCTCCTAGTCTTTCTTTCCTGAAGCAGGCCGTAAAACCCAGCAAGGTCACTCTCTGACTTTCTCCCTTGAAGACCCAGGGAAGGAATGTCATGCAGAGAATCCAAGAAAAATTTGAACAAAGAGACCTTCCTAAATTCCTCCCAGTTTATTACCATCAGATCACACTGACCATACCCTTTTGTCCTCCAATCATACTGCTGCACAACTCCCCATAAAAATACATCGATTTCCCTGTTTTCTTAAAATCTTCATTTTTGAAGTCTCTTTCATCATGTAAAGCTTAATAAATTTTGTGTGCCTTTCTCTTGTTAATCTGTCTTTTGTTATAGGACCATCAGCCATGAACCTCAGGACAGGAGAAGAAAAGGTATTTCTTTTTCTTCCTTGCATAACCATTGCTTCAAAATTGACACCATTCCTGAGACCTACCATGTGCAAGGTCCTGTCCCAGGGACTCATTATGCCATGCAGTGATCCTAACCACACTCTGATTTAGGTATTTTTTTAAATGATTTTGGAGATGAGGAAACTGAGGCGTGAACAGTTCAAGCTGTTTGTCCAAGTTTCCGCAGCAAACAAATGGCAGAAGGTAAGATTCAAACTTAGGTCTTTATATTCCATGGTTCAAAGTTTTAACCCTGAGGAACACAGTTTCCCACGATGAAAGTCTTTATTTTATATTTCCCTTTAAGTTCTCTGAGTCACTTGGCTTCAACGACTATTTGGCGTTGCTTAAATGTTGGATCCAATCTACTATTGCCACTTGAAGAAATATACCTGACATGTTTGACAGAGGTTAGATGTTACATATCAAATAATAGTATAGTACAAAAGCAATATTCTATCAGTTTGACTTTCTATAAGAAGGTTAATTAATAACAAAAAGAAACTTCAAAAAACTACTAAGATTCATTGGATCTTAATCAGCGTCTGGAATAGAATCGTTGCTATCATTTTGTAGACGAGGATATTAGATCAAGTACTGTGCACTCCAGCCACCTCTGGAATTTTTCTAGTCCTTATTCTATGTTTTTGCAGTGCTGGTGGGGTATAGGAAATGCAACCTAAAAATATGGCACCTTGGATATTGAGAAAACAGCAGAAGCGGGAAGGTTTATCTGACCTTCTCTTGCCTCTTTCTTCCCTGAAGTGGGCCACAGAAACTAGGATTCTCCTTGTCCCTTCGTCCCCAAAGCAGGCCATGAAACCTAGGAAGGTCATTCTTTGCCCCTCCCCCTTGTCCCCTGAAGGCCTGCGAAGGAATGTCATACAGGGATGCCAAGAAGAACGTGAACAAACAGGCCTTGCTAAGTTCCTCCCAGTTTATTACCATTAGATCACACACCCTTTATCCTTCAATCATATTTCTGCCCAACTATCTATAAAAATAAAGTTTTCCCTCAGTCTTTGGGCCTTCATTTCTGAAGGTCCCTGTGTCAGGTAAAATTTGTGTTAAATAAATTCTGCTTTTCTCTTGTTAATCTGTTAATCTGTTAGTTATAGGGGCCTGAGTCATAAACCCAGCAGTAAGTGAGGAAAGAATTTTTTCTCCCCCGTGGCACCCTGAAAGAGCTTTTTAAAATAATCTTTTTTTTTTTATTTTTAGAGACAGGGTTCTGCTCTGTCACCAAGGTTGGGGTACAGTGGTCTGATGACAGCTCACTGCAGCCTCGAACCCTGGGCACCAGCAATCCTCTTGCCTCAGCCTCCAGAGTAGCTGGGACTACAGGTGTGTGCCACTATGCCTGGCTAATTTTTCCATTTTTTGTAGAGACTTGGTCTTGCTGTGTTGCCCAAGTGGTCTCAAACTCCTGGCCTTAAGTGATCCTCTTGCCTCAGCCTCCCAAAGTGCTAGGATTACAGGCATAAGCCACCACATCTGGCCTAAAATTATCATTATTGTTCCTACTTAAGTTAGAAAACAACCAGTGTATAGAAAGCTTAGGTGACTTGCCCAGGGTGTCACAGCTACATAGTATCTGAGAGGTCTCCCAGGGCAAAATTCTTCCCTCCACCATTCTGTTCCTAAAGTAGGGTCCTTGGAATCCCAATCTTGAAAGATTTCAAAATTATAATATCTATAATTTACTTGATATAGTATCTACTGTATGTAGCATAGATACTTTATTACCTATAAATTGATTTAAAATAGCAAAGACAACAGTGTGATATATGAATATGTTTGTTTTAATCTAAACAGTTAATACTTGCAATACCCTAATTGAAAACCTATATTCCAGGAATTGAGTTGGCATCTTTGAAAGGATGTGAAATTTGCACATGGGTGGAGAAAGATTTCTCACACAGAATTTAGGATATACAGAAGTTTATTAATTTCTCTGAGAAAGAGAGAGAGAGAGAGTGAAGGGGCGGGGAGGGAGGGAGTGGCCACCACATATGAACGGAAGAACAGAAATGCCAGGGCAGCTGAGGGAAAGTTGCTTGGAGTTTTAAAGGGTAAAAATGGTTGTTTTTTCCCCTTTGCTTTAGCAGGCTGATAACAGAAGCACTGGTGAAGTTGTTGTCAGTATTCTTTATTTTTCTCTTTTCTCTGAGAGGACAGCTCACCTAAGTCCTTAGAATCTGGTTTTTGGCAGGAACTGAGGCAGAGAGGTGGAGCGGGGAGATTGCACCCCTATTGTTCACTTGGGTTCTTCAAGGCTGACAAAATGAAACTCTTAGAGATAACAGGTTAGGTCACAGGTGTGTTAACAAAACCGAGGGGGTAGTTGTGAGTTTTCTCTTCAAAGGGCCAATTATGTGCTGTGAGTTTATTTCTTTTACTTTTTGATAGTTTATTTTCCTCTGTTAGGGAGGTTATTTGTAAGGCCACCTTTCAGTGTGAAGGGGAAAAAAAAAAAAAAAAACCAAACAACTAATCAAAACCCCTCGCTCCAGAAGAGGTTTTCATTCTTTATACTTAGTCAGCACCAGAAGCTTCATTAATTGGCAAGCTGATTTCAGAAGTGTTTTTCTTAGTGAAAGAATATATGGAATAGCCAGAAACACTGTAGATGTTTCCATTCCTTGCAGGATTAGGGAGTAACACCCTGTGGGCACAGGGATCTTCACCTGCAAAACGGTGTCCTGGCAGGCTGAGACTTCCCAGCTGGTCTTCTTTTCAGCTGAGAGCTGTGCATTGCCTCCACCTCCCACTAGAAACTCAGAAAACTCTTGCTGCTAGACTATTGTCCCATCAGCCTCAAGAAAACCTTTCCCACTCGATATGGCCAAGACATCTGAAAATACAGAGAGCTTACGGCGGGGGCCACATCCCTGTTTTTGTGCCTGCTGGCTAATGATTATTAGCAAGTAGCTGGAAATTTCTTGCAACTTGCCTTGTAAACAACTATCTGATGGCCACATTTGAGAGTGAAGACACCTGCCCTCACCCCCTTAATTAATGGAAGCTACTGATTTAATAACCACCACCACCACTAGCCAAATTGTCTTAGCTCAGGTTTCAACAAAAACTCTGCATCTTATATGTACATCCTATTACGTGTTATGTTTGCTAAATGTAAGGCTCCAACAGTCTGCAAAGTAAAGAAACTGGTTTGACACAGCATTTACCAAAAATTCACTTAAGGATAAACTTTTTGTTTCCCCCCTCAGAACATCGATTGGCATCTCAAGGGACACACTTGGGGAAATCCTGGACTAGCCCTGTTTGACCCTCTCACTATTAACTGACATTTCCTCCAGGCAAGGAGAGAACCAGAATTAGACACTGGCTTTTATGCCTTCAGAGCTGAGTTCTTCCTATTGTTCTCTGCTCTTTTCTTCCTTCTCCAAGTAAATCACAGGATCATCAGAAGCCCTATTGAAGCGTCCCTTGGACTGCACTGTGATCTTTATCTTCAAAGCCATCCTGCTAGGCATCTGCTTGAAATTTGCATGACAGCTAAAGGAAAATAAATTTGGGGGCTGGCTCCCTTTGATAACCAAATGATCCTCTTTCTTTCTTTGTTCTGAAGGTACAACTCTAAAAGGAATTCAGTGATGAGGAAAATAATTCTATAGTATTTAGCTCTGTGCAGTCACTGTGACTGGCCCGGGCATTCGCTTAAAATAGGAACTGTGTGGCTTCTGTCCTCAGCTGAGGTCAGTTATTAAGTGAATGGACTGGCAGCTTTAAAAGGCAAGCATCAGTCCTGGCTGGGACCCACATGTAGAGGCATGAAGGAGACAGAAAAAGCTAAGGAACACCGTCCTCAGTCCCGTTCTGGTTGCCTCAGTAGTGCCCTCTCTGGCAGGATGGCTGCAGGACCCTGAGGCCCTGGGCAAAAGGAAAAAGTGAACTCTTTGTTCAAAAAGCAGGAAGAAAAGTGCAGTTAAAGGAACTAAAATACACAGGGTTTTCCTTTCTTCATTGCTCTCAACTTGCCACTGTGTTTTTTATTTGCTATTTGATATCACCATAAGAAAAATTAAAATTTTAAATTATGAGCATGAATTTTACTGTTCACCTTTACAGGTACAATGTCCGTCTTAAATGTTAATGTAAGTGAAAGGAGGTCTTACTAAGAACCTAACAGAAAAACAATCAAACAGAAAGGGAAGTAAACTCACAGCACATAATTGCCCCTTTGAAGAGAAAAAACACAACTATCCCCTTTGTTCTAGGTAAACACCTGTGGCCTAACTCATTATCGCTAAGAGTTTTTTCACAGCCTTGAAGAGCCCTGAGCAGACAGCAGAGATGTGGACTGTCTGCTCCAACCCTCTGCCTGGGTTCCTGCAAGAAACACATTTCAAGGACTCAGATAAGCTGGCTTCACAGACAAAAGGAAAAAAAAAAAAAGTAGAAAACGCAAACACCATTGCCCCGCAGCTAGTCTTATCGGTCTGCTGAAGCAGAGGGAAAAAACCTTTTTTCCCTTTTTACCCTTTAAAACTCCAAACAACTTTCCTCAACTGCCCAGAATTTTCACTCTTCTCTCTGTGCCATGGCCAGTCCCCCTATCTCTCTTCCTCCTTCTGTTTTGGAGAAATAAATAAACTTCTTCTTCTGTATATCCTAATCACTGTCTGAGAATTCTTTCTCACCTGCATACGAAATTTCCACCCTTTCAATAAGAACATTTTTTTGTCCATGAGGTACTCTGAAAAAATTAAAGAGACCATTTAATTCATATGTTGAATCACCAAATTGCACAACTCATTTTTCATAGCTCGTACGTGCACATGCGTTTTATTCTTACCAGAACAGCAGAAACATCGCACAAAACAACCCCAACTCTTTTTATTTCACTTCTTGATTCGCACAAATTCTCCTGACACTCTCACCTTTGGCTCCCTGATGAACGGGAGCTCTGGGTTGCTCCAGGCTTGCTTTTCCTTCTACGCTGGACAGGGAAGTAAAGTGGGTAAGAAAGGATAAATGAGCTTCCTTGGTTGTATTTCTTACAACCTATTGCCCTCTTTCTGCATTCGGAGCAAGTTCTGTCCCAAAGGGAAAGTCTTTTGGGGCTGCTCCAGCCCTTCTTACTCGGCAGTAGACGGGACACATTTACCTTGGACTTGCGTTGGGTGTCACTGAACTCCCATGCATCCTGGGCTCCCTGGAATTGCGTGTGCATGGGCATTGTGAATGCTGCATGCAAACAAGGCTGCAAGGGACGGCAAGCAGACACTCAGACCGTTAGAGCAGGTACATTGGTCAGATGAGAGTGGGAAGGGGGCTGGCGGGTGAGCCAGAAGGACTCACCAAGTGTGTAAAGAAAGGGACTTTCCTGACGTGCCCACCTGCTGTGCAGAACTTGAAGGAGTTTGGTTGACCCTGGGCAAGTTAATACACCATTAGTATAGCGGTTCTCCTGCACCCCAGTGGCAGATGAATGCCATGACCCTTCTGTACAGGACCATGAAAGGACAAAACCTCCCCTGCCCATTGTCAGGGCAGAGACAGGACCCCCATTGGATGGTTCGAAAGATGCGATCTTCCCTCGCTGAGTGGGGACCACAGCAGCCCTGGAACAAAGACGACCTGGGAACAGAGTTCGGCCAGAGCCCAGGCAGTCCGGTCCCGCTCCCGCTCCCACTCTGGGGCATGTACTTTTGCTTGTTTGATGCTCCCCTGCTTACAATACTTCTCTTCCAATAAAGCTTCTTTCTCTTTCGCCCTGTCTCCCACTGTCGTTCTTCTCAATGAGAGACAAGAACCAAGGAGCCCAGTGAGCTGCCAGTAGCAAGACCGCAGGTTCCCCTTCTGCTCACAAGCAGCTTCCATTGCACAATCAGACGTTACTTACAAAACACAAGTTCAGAGATAGAAGTATTAAGATTTTCAACAAGGTGACAGCAGAGCAGTAAACCACATGCAGGACCTTTCTGAGCACGGGCGCCTGTGTGACTTCCTGGGTTGCACACCTGTGAAGCCAGCCCTGCTTGTGTGTGCCGTAAACAGGGCTAGGAGGTGCAGAACCTGCCCCTCAGGGCTACCAGGCAGAACACCATGCAAAGCAGGGGCTCGCCCACCTTCCCTGTTCACGGTGCTCTTGGTGTCATCGCGATCATTTCATAGCACCCTTAGGCCAAAAGAAATACTTGGCAATTCCATTTATTATGTTATGAGGTGCAAACAATTTAATAAGTATTTATGCCCTAACAAATTGATAGCCATTCGAAAAATACACCTAAATCGAAAGAAAAAATACTTTTATTTCATTCTTAAGTAACCACCATTGCTTGCCCGTGGGATGTGTGTGTCTGCTGGACATTGAAGCCCCTCAAACCTGGGAATCAGATTAGACTCCGCTACCCTCAGTTCCTGATCCATATTGATTTTCACACAGTATTTGTTTTTTTAAAACCAACCCAACTGCCAAAAACCCAGCTCCACAAAAAATGTGGCACTGTAGAAATGAATTTCATGTGATCTCATGTGGAAACTGAAGAGTCTCAAGCCAGAAGTTCCCAAGGGCCCAAAAGGTGTTCAGTATCACTCTTTCTTGAAAAAATTTAACGTATCCCACAGAACCTCAGTGAAGTCACTGTGGTGCCTTGGGGCACCTTGGCACATAATTTGGGACCCAAAAGCATAGAAGAGTGTGGAATCTAGAGTCAGACTGTTCTGGATTTGCACCCTGGCAACTAAGCGCCAGGGCAAGTCACTTTAAGTCTCCATGCTTTAGACCCTACAGCATAAATTGGGTCAAGCAGTAGCCACCTCACTATGGTACATGGTAGGAGCTCCAGAAATGGAACTGGCATTTATACCCCTAGCACTTCTGTCTCCATGATGCATCTGAGGTAGAATCTCTGTCGTCTCATACCATGATTTAATAGCATACTTGCTATCTCACTTTCCATTTATTTACTTATGAAATGAACATTTATAGAGCATCTGCTAAGTTAACCAAGTACTTTGGTACTGGGATTGCAAAGCTAAACCAAATAGATACAGTACCTGCCCTCAGAGAGCTTGCAGAGGCACAGAGAAGGCAGAGAACAGGATAACTCCATAAAAATGCAATTACAAGCAGTTTTGAGTGCTACACATGAAGCATTCATGGTACCTTAAAAGCACACAGCTGGCAGCTTCATCTGGCCTATGGTAGGGCTTGTCTATAAAGGATGTCTGTGTGCCTAGTATTAACATTAAAATCTGAAGAAGTATTATCTTTGAAAGAGTGGAGGAAGGTAAGATTTTTCTAGGCAAAAGGAATAGCAAAAACAATGACTTCTCCAGGGCAAGGGAGCAGACCCTGCTCAGGGAAAGTCTATATGTTCCGTTCCAGGAAGGATATTCATTTCCCAGGCAATACTGATGGCCAGACATGTGTGCAGCAGCCTGAAGCCCGGATGCACAACTGGTTCCTGAGGGTGGGACCATAGAGAGCAGAACTTGCCAAACTGTCCTGCAGAGGGCAGACAGCCCGTTGCAACCACTCAACTCAGATAAAATCAGCCACAGAAAATACTTAAACAAATGGTATGACTGTCTGCCGATAAAACAAAAGCAGGGAGTAGGCTGGCTTTGTCCCTTGGACCAGAGTTTGCAGACCCTTGCTCTAGAGGACTTCCATGCGTCCCTCATCTGCCTGGTTTCTGAGACAGACCTAGGGAGGATAATTATCTAAGAAAAAACAATTAGGCCAGGTGCGGTGGCTCACGCCTGTAATCCTAACACTTTGGGAGGCTGAGGTGGGAGGACTCCTTGAGGCCAGGAGTTCTAGACCAGCGTGAACAAAAGTAAGACCCTGTCTCTACAAAAAACAGAAAAATGAGCCGGGGGTGGTGGCATGCACATATAGCCTCAGTTACTTGGGAGGCTGAGGCAGGAGAATCACTTGAACCCCAGAGCTTGAGGTTGCTGTGAGCTATGATGACGCCATAGCGCTCTAGCCAGCCATAGAGCAAAACTCAAAAATACCAATTAAACCGTGTCCTTGGCCTTTTAGAGTTTCCAATGTAAAGAAGCAAATGTAAAAACAACAGAACACAACATAGAAACACAAAGAGGAGCAGTCATGAAAACTCAGAGCAAAAATACTAATCCTTACCCATAACCAACATCTATAAATCCACGTAAGCAACCCCTGCTTTTCAGGAGTTTAGCATCGCCAAAGGCGAAAGATAATACAATTGCTATTGCAAGGATAGAAGAACCAGGGGAAGGAGCAGAGGCGGAGACCTGCGGGCTAGCGGCTGGTGCGGAGGCTTCTTCCTTCCTCGCCCTGCCCGCCTCCTGCAGCCTGAGCTTTGCTTGCACGAGCAGCCCCTGGCTGGCTCTTTGCTATTAAAAAGAGCCTTACGAGAAGGCTCCACACTTCAGGCATCCCAGAGAAACAAAGGTCAGACTGAGTTTCCTTATTAGTTGTTATAGCAACAGAGAAAATATTGCAGAGGCGCAGAAAATGCCTTGCGGGGGCCCATTTCCAGAGCTGCGATTACAACACACCTTCCCTTCCGTGTGTACCCCATGCACGGAACCGCGTCGGTACCTGTGTGCCGGAATTCCCGGCCTCCCGACGAGAGGAGCGTCCTGGGCGTACGCTGGACTCGAGGCAGCCAGCTTGGCTCTCCCTCCTGACTTCCTGCAGGTGTCTTAAATGAGAACACCTTGCTGATTGCTTCCAGGTGCCAAGTCTTACCTGCGGGGCACTCTCTCCATTTCTGTCTCCTCAAGGTTTCTTAAAATGGGATTTTATGCCATTTATCACCTGCATGGAAATTACCTAGAGACCTTGATTGAATATGTAGATCGACGAGCTCCGCCCCAGATCTAGTGAATGAGCATCTTTTGCCAACATTCGAGAACTGCTTGCTTAGAGAGTAGAATGTGGGCGATGATACCTTACTTAGCACAGATGCAGGTAAATGATCATCACGCAGTCCTGCCAAGGCTGAGTCAAATCATGTTAGACTGATCCCAGTGAGTCTGCATTGGAATCAGCTGACTGTTGATTTTTCATCCATCTGGTCTTTAAGCTTCAGAACTTAAAACCTCAATATGAAGGAAAAATATCTCATTTGCTGACCTAATGGAAATCTGAAAATGGTTGTATTTTTTCTGGGACTAAAGGGAAGAGGATTTTCTTTGTTAATCGTTGACATAATATTCGCCCTGTCAAAGTCAAGATTGTCTCAGAAAGAAATAGTAAAGTGTTTCTTTATACAAACAAATGTTCTCGTTAGTTTTTTCTGTTTCCTGAGCAATTGGCTTAAATGTTTGAGCCCAGGGATCAGGCACGGTGAAGGCAGGTGTACTTCTCTTCTATGCAACCCGACACACCCATAGACAACATTAAATAAGTATTTGGTAAATGAACGAATGAATTTCAGAAACTCATGCAGTCTTACTTTAGA
Source organism: Indri indri (assembly GCA_004363605.1). Classification (NCBI taxonomy): domain Eukaryota; kingdom Metazoa; phylum Chordata; class Mammalia; order Primates; family Indriidae; genus Indri; species Indri indri. Next base: position 19,131 of record RJWJ010005982.1, read on the forward strand.
GAGCATTTTAATAACTACTGGATTTTTCTGCCCTAAACTGGGTAAAAGATCTTTTAACACTGGCCTAAGCATGCAAAGGGAAATAGGCAATCTCCTCCCCAAAACCCTACCTCAACTCTGGGCAAAAATATGTTGCTTTCCCCAATATATAATTAAAACAGAAATATCAACTACATCTAAGAAAAATTTCATGATTTAGCCTCCAGATTCCAGTCTATTTGCAATGTCGGCATGAGCGCTTTAGAATTTAGTTTGCATTATGTATGAATCCACCAGAGCTTTGAAAAATGCCCCCTTTTTTCACACTTGTACGTTCAACATTTGAGTTGGGAATTTAGGAAAACAAAAATCAAAATCATTTCAAATCACCATTCCCTTTATGTAAGGTCAGAGATTAAACTATTTAAATTTCTTATGGTTTCTACCTGAAAACCTGAAATAAAAGAGAGTATTTTAGTTTCTTATTTCCTAAAGCAGGGGTTCTAAAAAATAAGAGTGTGGGCAAGTCCAGCCTGTCACTTGTTTTGTGAATAAAGTTTTATTGAAACGGCCATCCCTATCTGTTTACGTGTTGTCTGTGGCTGCATCTGTACTAGAAGGCAACAGAGACTGTACGACTCACAAAACCTGAAATATTTACATCCCAACCCTTTACAGAAAAATTTGTTCTCCTCTGAGGAAGGCTGTCATGAGGATTTTACCGAACAGGCTCAGAAATCAGATTGCTTGGGTTCAAATGTGAGTCTGCCCTTTTGTAGGTAAGAGCTTTTGGGCATGTTGGATGATTTAGACTCCTTGAGGCTGAATTTTCCTATCTTTAAAATGGGGATGATAATTATATTAATACTCACCTCATGGAGCTATTAAATAAGATAATACACAAAAGCACTTAGAAGTGTGCTTGGCAGTAAAAGCTGTCAGGATAACATCATAGAATGTTCTGTTCTGTCAATGAGGTTTTTTCCTTAAAAATCCTAAAAGAGGTTCTTACTTGTAGTTAACTGCATTCAGCAACATTTCTTTGCACACTCATTAGCTTCAGACTTGCTTCAGCAATTTTAACTTCGTTAAAATTATAATTATTTGTTTAATTCCACTTTCCTTATCTACTTCTTCAACTTAATCCCCCCATTGGCTGCCAAGGCCCTGGGAATCGGGGAAAATCTCTTCTGAGACAGTCTTGGAAGAGAAAAAAATAAAATAAGAACCAGATAAATTCAGGAAAATGAACAGTGAGGGAATTATCAAACGTGCATGGGGAACCAAATTTTTAAAAGACAAAATGAATACACCTGGGAGAAGTAAGCTCCGCTAAAATAGTGTGAAAAGTAGCTATGAGAACTCAGAGAGAGCACAGTGCATTCCAGTGAAGTCATTAGCACTAAACCATTTATATACTCCTGATCCACTAATTAATTGTCAGTTGAATGCAATCCTCTTTTCCCCAATATTTCCCAACCCCTTAAAAAACACACCCTGACCAGTATTGCTGGGATATAACTAGTGTCGATCTTTATTTTAGGAAATTATGCACTTTTTGGAAGGAGCACAGATGAAAATGAATCTTTTTATGGCTCTTTCTTGGGGCTCAGTAAAATTTATTTTTTTCCCCAGAAACTACAAGAAATTATTTTCTGGTGAAAATAATGCTTTTGGAAGGGCCTAGTCCAGTGCTTGGCACAGAGTAAGTATACGACCGATGTGAATTTGCCGCTTCCAGTAGAAAGAATTCTATCCCAGTGATTTGATTTGATTCTCCTATTCATTCATTCAACACAAATTTATCAAGTATGAGCCATGGGCCAGGTACAGTTTTAGAGCCAGGGACCTTGGGTTGCCTTAATTAGCAAAGACAAACAGACACCATCCGGGTAAATTTGACCGTAAGATATATAATGAGAATTTTAAAAATATAATCCTGTCCCATGGAATATTTGGGACACATACTTACTTATACTATAAAACTATGTATTGCTTATTTGAAATTCAAATCTAATTGGGTCTCTGTCTGACAAAGAGTAGTGAACAAGACAGAATGCTTGCTCGGGCAGCTTTACAGGAACTTTAACCACAGGCGCTATCAAGATTGAATTCCCATCTGGCATTTCCCCAGTGAGAAAGCCTGGAGAACAGAGTGACCTTCTCTTTAGACGTCCATAGTCACTGGGGGCCCATTTAGCAGGTGTCACTATATTGGAATTGCAACTTTATTTCCTTGTTGTACTCCTCTGGAATTAAGGTCCTTGGCCACAAGGCCTGTGTCTTTTGATCTCTATATCCCTGGACACCAGCACAGCACTTGGAACTAGTAGATGCTCAGGACGGACCAGCTTAATGAATGACTGAGCAAATGTGTCAGTCGTTGGATTTATATCAAACCCAATGCAGAACCGCACTCAAAGCTCCTAAGGAAAATTTCCACACACCCTTCACGAATACTGAGGATATAGAGAAAACCATGTTGCCAAAGTCCAAAGACCATGTGGATGAAGAACGACCTTTTATTTAAAACGTTTTATGAAGGTACTCCAAACAAAATAAAGGCTTTTAAAAAGGGGGGAGGGGAGGGGACAAGAAGCAAAACTGTAATCCCGTAAACAATACTAAAGGGTCCTTTGGAAGGATAATTCTGAACAGAACAGGTAAGAGTCAAAGTACTTCTTTAACTAATTGGTAATATAATCAAATATGACTTCCAGTAGTTAACCAGAACCACAGTATTAATAACGGAGGAATAGGGTGTAAACAAATAACAAATAATTAAAAGCCATTTTATTGTCGATACTGACTGTCATACAATTGAAACACTCAGAAGGAAAATCACAAGAATCCACAAACGGACAGATTTAGAGAATTGCAAGGAACACAGTATCTACAATAGAAAATCATTTTGTGGCATTGACTCCTTTCTGTCCAGCTGTAAAAGGGGGAACAAAAAGTCAATATCTATAGAGCATGTTTCAATTAAGCTAAGAATTTAAAAAAAAAGAAAGAAAAAGAAAACCATAGTATTGCAGAGTCTCCCGATGACCACACAATTAACCAGGACTTTAAGCTTCTTCTCTTCATTGTCGCTTCCCTTGCCGTCATTCTGTGACCTCCTGGGTGGATCTGTGGCTGACGCTTCACAGGTGTGCTCACGATCCTCGGCAGTACCTGTCAGTGCTCAGGTCGGTAGGCGGGAAAAGTCTCTGTCCGATGAAGCTTCAGAGGGCTGGCAACATCTTTTCCAAAAAGAATTTTAAAAGCAACAGTTATGTCATAAGAAAGCACACTATCAGATTAGCTAGCAACAGTTTCTATATAAAAGATATAAGTAATATACTTACGATGCGATTTTTTTCCAAAGGCTACTCACAGTGATATGCAAATAAGAGTCATGAGAGATTGCATGATTAACGTATCATTTGCATGTGGCCTTTGCAATGAGCTATGGCCGACCCATTAACGGTTATTTCCTTCCTTAATTTTTCATCTGCATCAACCCCTGCACCCAGGCTATTTAGGGAGATGAGACAGAAACACAGGACTATGGAAACTTTTGGCTTGAACACTCTGTGGAAGCCTGACCAGCAATAGGGCAATATTAGGCTTCTACTTAGTTAATCTCATTGTAAATATAAAGGAGGACTTCATAGAATCCATTTAGCCATGATTATTTCAGGTTTTTTCCAAACCAAGCAAAATCAAGAAAGTCAAGAAGGCAACAGACAAGGCCACTATTAGCCTCCTTTGTGACATAATACAGGAGTTGGCAAACTTTTTTCTAAAAAGGGCTAGATACTAAATTTTTTAGGTTTTGCAGATCATATGGTCTCATCACAGCTACTCAACTCTGCTGCCGGCAGCCTACAAGCAGCCATAGTCAATATGTAATGAAGGCGTGTGGATATTCCAATAAAACTTCATTACTGAAAATAGACAGTAGGCGGGATGTGGCTTGCAGGCTGTAGTTTGCCAATCCCTGTAGACATACTTCCTTGATTTAATAAAAACAAGAGGTTTTAGTGCCATCTGCTGGCTGAGGGTGATCACAGCAAAGAAATTTACATTGCTATGCACAGAACTCTCAGAACTGGGCAGAGCAAAACCTCCGTAACCGTAGGGAGTACAGCAGCATCAGTAATTTAATGTGTGGATTCAACAGACGTAAGACACAGGGAGACAGGACTGCAGCTAAGTGGAGCACGCACACCTCACCCGCACGCATTCGAACCACGTTGTTTTGAAACAGGGAACCAAGCAAAAAGATTTATGGTGGCACGTGGCCCTTACGCCTTGAGTTTACGCTCTGTTTATTATGTTATCACAAACCGCCCTGACCACATGCCAAGCCCCATTTGATCTCCCTATTGGAAGTGTAAACTTAGACAAGGAAGAACATAACTTTAGAGTCATTTCCCGCTCCTACAGAATGGGGGAAAAGCATTTGTATTCCCTCCTCACAGTATAATTGAGAAATAAAGGAAATAGAAAGTCCTGCATAAATCACTGCCGTCACAACACCAAGACCAAAACAAACAAAAAGGAACTCATGAATTCAGATATTTACAAGCCTCAAATCTGAACCAAAGAAAATTATCTACCTAGTCCTACAGTCACTGGTACACAATAGCAGTGATTATTATTAGAGAAGCCTTGAATATCAAAATATCCCAAATAACTAGAAATCATTTCTTCCAAACTCCCAGCCGGTTGGATCACATATTCTGTTCTCTTTCCAACATACAGACAAACACACTATAACGTAGAGAAATTACAGCAATGGGTTTGAGTACTGTAAGTAAAAATCCAGGTGTATCTTCATTACAGTTTGATAAAATTTCCTGCAGGGAGCAGACAACATACAAACAGCGTTCAGGTAAAATCCAAATCTTCCGTCAAGGGCAAAGCCCTTGCCTGCACCTTCAGCTCACCTTAAACTCTGTGAGTTAGTGAGAAAAGCTACTGGGAGCATGTGCGCGGGGGTCAAGTCAACATGAGAAAGAACCTCACAGCTTCTACCATGTTACTAACAATTCTTCCAGCTTGGTTTGAATGCTGTGTTTAGCTTAAAGCCAGGAAATGGATGGAAAGATTTTCTGACCACACTCTTACAGTTCACACGAAGGTCACAAGCTGGTACTGGCCTGTTGACAACATCTGCTCCCAGAACTGTTCTCTGGCCTTCACAGCCTTGGCAAACATTTGGAATTGGTTGCCAATATTTAAAAAACTGCAGACTGCCCATAAAGACGTCAATTTCCCTATTCTCCTGGAAAACTGGAAGACCGAACTGGCCCTATATTCTGCCACAGCAGGACGGACTAGACGGGCTGCAGACTGCCCTCTTGAGAGCAGGCCTGTGCTCCCTGACACTCATGAGGGACCCACCACTCCCAGGCCTGGCCCATCTCACCCATTTGCATGTCCTGCCTGGACCCTGTAGACATGAGAGTTTGAGACCCTGGTTATCTGTCACCCTTTCACATTTGCTCAGATCTTAATCTATTACTTCTTTCTTAACTGATGCACATACAATATATATGACTGTGTTAGAATTAGTTTTGAAAAAACAATGTTAACCTCTCCAAAGTAGCCACTTGCTCCAAGAGTCTATCATCCTTAATAAATATGTAAATTGCATAGGCTGGAACAAATCCTCTGGAGACATTTCAATCTCAGGGCACATGTCTTTGAATCACTCATGGGGACAGGAATTCCTCCCACAGTTAAGACCATAGGATGCAAGAAAAATCCCTGGACTAGGAGTTAGAACACCAGAGCTCTAATGCCAGTTCCTCCACTCGCTAGCCACGTGGTCTTGAGCAAGTTCTTGACTTTCCAAGGGTCTCAGGTTCTTCATTCTTGGAACGGAGAGCACAGCCCTGCTCTCACCAACTCAAACTATCGCCAGGAGAACCAAATGAGGCAACACAGAAGATGCCTGGTACAGTGACACAAATGTTTGGTGCCACCCTTTGATTTTCTAAAATTATCTGAAGTCAAATCTGATCAGTGATAAAGGTGTTTAATTTTTCTTGTTTTTGTTTTGAAACAAGTGATGCTATCTTCTAAAACAATTGCTGTAGAAGAGTTCTGAAAATATCGGAGCCGTGGAGCATCTTAGGCATAAGGGTAAAGATTGCTAAGATGAGAACTTTGAGAAGCAGGTGAAGGAGTCAGAGGCGAGCATTGCACTGAAGCCAAGCACACCCATGCTCATGAGCAAGGGCCTTGCGGCCAGTCTCCCGTTTCCTCCCTTGTTCCCTCAAAATCCCTTGAATTAAAATATGAATTAAATCTGACACTGCTATGCTCAGGACCCCTAAGGCTTCCCCTCACACTTACAATAAGCAAGCGTTGATACCAGTAACCACCACCTGGCTGCCTCTTCACACTTCCCAGGCACCAGCCACGCTGCCTCCTTTCTGCCCTTTGAATGCTCCCAGCTCATTTCTGTCTCAGGGCCTTTGCACTTGCAGATCTCTCTACGGAGAATGCTTTTCCCTGGCTCTCAGTGTGGCTGCCTCTTCTAGACTTAAAGTCTTGGGGTAGATGCTGGGGCTTCCAATGATGATTCCATCTAAAGAAGTCTCTTTGTCATTGTCTTCCCAAAACCAACAATTCTGCCTCTTTCTCTCTTATAAACACTTTCTTTTCCACTGGCACATGTGCCAAATTTGAAATTAAATATGTTTGCTAAATTATTGACTGTGACTCTCCATTAGATTATAAGCTCCAGAAGGGGAGAAACATGCCTGTCTAGTAGCACTGGTGTATGTCTGTCATTTAGCACAGTGCTTGGCATGAAGTACATGTTCAATAAACATTTGGTGAGTAAAGGAATGTGTGAGTGGATGAATACAATAGAGAGGTGAAAACCTTAAAACCTTACCAGATAGGTGATCATGGACACATTATTAACCCTTAAGATTCTCAGTTTCTTAGCAGCAAATGAGAATAAAACTCTGTCAGGTAGCTGTTTTGAGATCTAACTGAGATCATGTATGTTAGGTGCCTAGTGTAAGTCTGTTACATAGTAAGTTCTCCGAAAAGGAAGCCTTTAAAAAGACACTCATTGAATATGGCTTGTCTCCTGTGTAAGGAGTAAATCTGGGCTTTCAGCACTTCACAAGTGACTTGTAAATGTTTGTTCCTTTTCAAAAAGGAGTGAAGAGGTTTCATGTTTAAATAAATTTTCAGAGCTTTGGTTCAAACAATGTTAAACAGATTCTTTATTGCAGGACATCTCAGAGCCTTGAAACATTGATTTGCATTTGGAATCTCTAAGAGAAGAATTTAACATGTAGCATTTCTCCAAACTTGTTTGACCACAGTATTTGGGGGGGGGGGGGAGTGGTATCTACCAGGGTTATCACTCCACAGAACACACTTTGGAAAGTGATACTCTTATTATTTTATCCAATCCCCATTCCTAAAAGAATCCTGCAAATACAGTGTTGAACCTAAACTTATCAAATGCTTCTCTTTCATAAATTTCTTCCAGTCTTCATGATAAACCTCCTTCAAATGTTGATTCAGTATTTGCTTAATTGTAGAAGAGAATTTCTACATGAAAACTGGGAAATGGGGTGGGAGAAGCAGCGAAGGGAGATTGAATGCGTCTTGGTGTGTGTGGCACGTGTCACAACCAGCACCTCTCTCCCCACTAACCACAGTAATAAAGTGGTAATTCTAGAATTAACCAGCAGGTGGCTCTCGAGGACTAAATTTGGGGAGGAACATTTTTCTCAAACATTTTCTCAAACCGATTTGACAAATTAAGGTATGATTTCCAACATTACCCTCCAGATCTGCCAGGAAACGTCAGCCTGAAATCCATCAGGGTAGGTGAATTGGCCGGAGGAATTACAACCCATAATCACCAGCCAAACAAGAAGAAATTACATCTTCTGCGACTTCGTCACGTGGCACGCACAGGGCCACCAGGTCATTAATTTTTCCCAATTTCACTTTTTTGGTGGGGGAGCAGGGAAGGAGGGAAGAGAGAGGCAAGTGGCACAGGTAGGAGAACAGATACGCATTTTTCCCATTTACTTGTCATGCAAATAACCACCCCTGATAAGCAAGATAATTTCAGGGAGACTGAGAGCATCATTTAAACCCTCGATAAGTATTACTTATATCTTATTGTCTGTAAGAAAAGTATAACCAGTGGTCATAACAGTACAAAGGTAGTAAAATGTGCCTTTCTTTTAAAAGTAAATACATTTAAATAGAAGAGACCGAATAAAATTGAGTAATAGTCTAAGCGGAATGTATATGACAAAAACAGTGATGATACAACTCAAATTCTACAAAAAATTCCCGAAGTTGAAATGGGAATAAATGGCATTTGTGACAACCTGATCTAACCCAACTCTCTCTCTGTAGACAGGTCTCGGAAGGTAAGCTCATTTGCTAGCTGTCGATTCAGTCATTCCCTCAGCTACTCGTGCAGGAACTCGGGGTCTCTTTCTGCGCCATCTGCTAGTGCCGCGCTCTCTGCTACTGGACAGAACATAGAGTCATAAGGACTAGAATGTACATACCCTCAGCGCCTTCTTAACATTAGACACATTTTCAACAAATACTAAGGGAATGACTACACCCTGCAAGGTTCTGGGGGGTAAAATGATGCAGATAAGAAGAGACACAGGTCTCCTGCCCTTCTGCACATTTTCTGGAAGAATTAGCTGTGAGCCAAGTGACCACAACTAAATATGAAATGAAAACTGAGATAAGGGCTGTAAAGGAAAGGGTCATCGTTTTCACCTTGTGAGTGCATGAATTCAGAGACATCCATGTTAGTTAGCGTGAGTGCGTGAATTTAGAGACGTGCGTGCTAGTTAGAACAATGTCTGGAGGGCTTCTTGGAAGCCTGAGGGGCCCTGGAGGTGAGACCTGGAGGTAAGAGTTACCTGGGACAGGTAAAGGGTACAGCATACAGGACAAGCTGCCTGGGGGAGAAATGACCAGCAGGAAAGGCTGAGAGGAAAGCTGGTGTGACCAGGGGACGGCGACAGAGTGGGCATGGATGACCAAGGCCATGGTTTTCTGTGATCATTCATTCATTCTTGCATTCATTTGTTCAGCAAATTTCTGCATGTAAACTAGGTGTAGTCTAGTGCCGGGGTCCCCAACCTATGATGAGTTGTATAATTATTTCATTATATATTATAATGTAATAATAATAGAAATAAAGTGCACAATAAATGTAACGGGCTTGAATCATTCCCAAACCATCCCCCTACTCTCGTCCGTGGAAAAATTGTCTTCCATGAAAACGGTCCCTGGTGCTAAAAAGGTTGGGGACCACTGGTCTGGTGTATACTATTTCAAGTTCAGTGATCTTGCACCTCATCGTTGAAAAGTTCTTTTGCAAATATCCCCCACATAGGTTTGTTCATAAATTACATATGCACAAGCTGTTCTTATATACTATAAAATGTAAAAAGGCAAATTTGAAAGAATAAGAAAAGGTTTAACCAGAATTTTTAATTGTTCTTGTCTCCCCTCTGAGTGGTTCTGTACTGTGCTCCAGAGACCACGTCTCTGGTAGAAGCACTTATTAGGATATTCTTAAAGTCCTATGGCGAACCTGAAGCCATGACTCTGACTTTGCAGTCCAGCGCCCATGCACTAGAACAGTAGCTCCTAAACATGAGCATTGTGAATCCCCGGGAGGGCTTGTTAAAATACAGGTGGCCCCACTGAGGGCACCACCCTCAGAGTCCCCGATTGAGTAGGTCTCAAGTTTGCATTTCTAGCAAGTTCCCAATACTAATGCTGCTAGTCATCAGTCCGCTAGACTATTTCTTGAAGCCTGGACCCCGGCTCCTTGCCCAGACCCCGTGTAGGGGTTTGTTAAACGTGCAGATTGCTCAGCCACATCCTACGTCTTAAGATCTACAGAATCTCTGTGGTTAAGGGCCCAAGAATCTGCATTTTAAACAACATTCCCGCAGGACATGGGGAGAGATGCAAACATTTGAGAACTACAGCTCTAGAAAGACTAAGTGCCCCATGTCCTTAGGCCTTGATGGGGGCCCTACCTTGGGAGGAAGGCAGGAGCCAGCCTGTATGCACCAGCTGAGCTGAGCCACCTCGGCAGAGCTGCAGGACTGGCCCGTGCCCGACACAGCCGGCCCCGCGCTTACCTTGCAGGCGGTAGAGCTGCCCCGTGCTGTGCTGGCGCGTGATGTGCTGCCAGTAGGCGCTGCGAGGCAGGGGCACCATGGTGCTCAGCGAGGCGGCCCGCTCACTCATCTTCATCTGGAGCTGCGGGTGAAGGAAGAGAACGGTGCGTCAGCAACACGGGGGCTGAACGAGACCGGGCAGAGGAGCAGGAGAGCAGGGAGTCCCAGAACCACGGAGCCCACCAGCCCGTGAGTCAGTGAGCACGTGCTGGTGGCAGCGGGGATGGCAGCCAGCTCCGGTTCCTGCCGGCTTTGCGTCCTTTCGTCACCACGCTGGCAACACTGCGTTCATTTTCCTTTGGGAAACTTCTTGCAACTCAGCCCGATCCCTGTAGACCTGGTGGGGCCTACTTCACCCTGATTCCAGGGTTGGCCCAGTGACCCGTGACAGGCCAGAAAGACACAATCCCCTGAGACATTTATCAGAACTTTTGTGGGAGAGAGAATCAGTAGAGGTACACTAAGGATTTGTGACTGTTTTGTCCATTGCTCCATCCCCAGGGTCTAGAATATTTCCTGGCGCATAGTAGGTGTACAAGAACTACTTGCAGAATCAAACAAATGAGCATTCGTATGGAGTTGCCAAGAGGACTGGAGACAGGGCTGGAGCCTATCTTGGAACAAGGAAGGGAGAACGTGACGGTGAATGGACACCATTCGGATGAAGACGGCTAAGAAAAGGAGGTGAGGTCTTGACAAGCTCCGCCCAGACCTTAGATCTGCTTGAACCCAATGGTCACGCTAGCCCTGGACTTTTCAATTATATGAGCTAATCACTTCTTTTCAGTTTAAGCTGGTTAGAGTTGAATGTTCTATCACTAGCATCAGAAAAAGCTCTGTCTGCTTGAACAAGTGCCTTTTCTCAGCTGATCATCGTTCCAGATTCTGAGGGAGGAGAAGGGAAGATGTCGCTTTCAGCTATAGGCAGCTAAGACTATCTCTAATGACACCATACAAGTCCTCCACATCATCAGAGAGTAGCCAGTGCCTGCCCTGCCACATCAGGGGAATCGAATACACAAAGAAAGGGAAGTTTTGGAGAGAAGACAGGCTGGAAGGATGCATAGAATAAATGAAAGGTGAATGGGGACGGGGCATGCACAGAGAATGGGGGCGCAGGTGGAAGCAGCCTGGTCTCAGACCCGATCGTGATTCAGGTTTACTACGTCATTGCAGAAAAAGTGACTATTTGCAAAGGTGGATTTCCTGGATACTTGAATATCAAATAATTCACGCAGTCCCAAAAAAACTCACTCACAAATACACAGATGTGTGCAAGATGTTCCTTGGGAAATCATTTGCAATCAGTGGAAACTGAAGGCAACTTAAGTATCCCTCAATCGAGTCCTGGTTAATTGCACATAGACACAATGGAATACTTGGTAACTGTTAAGCCCAAGATGAAAGATTTACATAAACAGAAAAGGAAACATTTAAATAGCGTACCATGAAGGAAACAGTGAGTTGCAGACCTAGTGAAATGTCAGTTTAGTTGCTCGTATGAAAAATGCTAGCATTAAACACTTACCCATTTAGGTAGTATGAGAGTTCAGTGAGATGACTGATACCTTAGTCTTGCCTAGCAACAAAGAGGTATAGGAAAAAAACGGACATCATGATGATGGTGATGATTAAAAATTACAATGACCATTTACAATTTTTTGTTTTTTAAGAAATGGCTCCACTGTACACATCTCATCAGCATGGTAGTGTCAGGCATAATATCTGTATATTCTCTCAATAAAGCCAAGATAATATGAGGCTTCATACCGTGGAGACTAAAACTCATCATAGTTGATTAGACTCAACTTGAAAAATAGATTATAACCATTCACTCAAAAGATAATTTAACTTATAGGCCTTGCGTCTACATTTGTTGGATTGAATTCCCTGTCCCTATCATAATGGCACAGTTACCAAAATGAGTACCCAAGTGGAATTATAAAGCACCAGGTTTCAGGGGGTACGGTTTTTCCTAAAAATGCCCTCTTAGATCTAAAGGTTTGAAAAGCCGAGCTAAGCTAGTAGAATTGTTCTGTGGCTATTTCTTTTCATTTTAATTTTTAAATTTATTGTTAATCAACAAATAATCATCATATATATATATATATATATATATATATATATATATATAATGGAGCACAATGTGATGTTCTGACCTATGTATACACTATAAGAAGATTCGGTCAAGCTAATTAACATATCCATCACCCCGTGGACTCATAGTGGCTATTTCTGTATACACGAAAGTCTTTTAAAAAAAAAAAACAAAAAACGATTTACTGGTGACTTCTGGTGCCATTCAATATAATTTGCATGGACTACAAGAAAATAAAGGGAGGAAAAGAACTGAATTTAGAGGTACTGGCTGTTTGATTTTCTTAATATAAAGAGATTCTATTTCAAATCATAAAGAAATTTAATATAAAGGAAACACCAGTCACTTCAAATTATTCACCACTGTACTGCAAACATGTTTAGGCAGCCAGCATGATTTGACTGTGTTTTCAGACCGTTTATGTAGGAACGAGAATGAAATGACACCAATGCCAAGTTCTGAAGAAGACGGTACAAAGCCTGGGTCTCTAGTTCCTCCTCAGGCCTTTGGAAGAAAGTTTAATGTTATGAAAAAAGCATTTTCATTGCAAGGGGAATGATGCAAACACGTCTGAATAATTCTCTAAGGCTGAGAAGACTTAGGAAGTCACTGGTCTTAGGAAGTCTTCTGTGTTGCTGCCATTCCGTCTTATCCTTGGTAACAACCACCAGTACAGGGAGCAGCGAACAGAGCTCCTGGACACCACTGGTGGAAATATAAATTAGCACCCGTCGTTGGAGGAGTTAAAGTCTGGTTATTTGAAGTACAGCAGGTCCTCGAATAATGTTTCATTCAATGTCATGTCATTATAATGTTGATAAAAAAAATCATATCTATGTGTGTTTGCACAGCCCGCCCCCCAATGCCTGCCTGGGCTTTCTCTGGGTACCCTGGTTTGCTCCCAGATCCCAAAGCTGTGCACATTAGTGAACTGGCATTTCTACCTGGTCCCCATCTGAGTGAGTGTGGGGCTGTGTGTGAGGGAGCCCTGCCACAGGATGGTGTCCTGTCTGGGGCTGCTGTCCTGAGCTGCGGGTATAGGCTCTTGCCACCAAGACCCTCAACTGGAATAAATTGGATAAATCATTATCTCGCTTTTATTAATCTTTCTTAAATGTGCCGATAGCTCCCATTTATTGCAATGTTTAATCTTTGAGTGTTTTGGGTCTTTATTTAGAAGTTTGGTGATGTTTTTGTGACCAGAAATAGGTTGTAGGAACTGAACTCTTGCGTATATCAATTAGCCTGTGATCAAATTGGTTACGTTATACCTGGTTTTGCTTAAAGACACAGTTTCCAAAAACCTATTGACAAAGTTAAGGATTTACTGTACTTGGGGAGAAGAATTATAGTCTTTTTCTTTTTTTAAAAAAAAAATCCTATATATTTTTATATAGCTTAATTTTTAAAAAATAAACATTATACTTTAACATTAAAAATTAACATAAAAACTATACCAAACCATAGAATTATAAAGGATGGGGATTTCTGTTACAAAGTGGCACAGACATTCTTGAAAAATCTCCCATTCACAAAATTGTGGGAAAAGTCAGGTGACGGGAAGACAGTTCAAAATGCATGCCCATTTACGGCCAGAGTCGCTGTTGCTTCAGGGGACAGCCTCGCTTAGACAGCCCAGCGAGCCTGGAGGTTTACTTGGGTTATAAAAAGTGCAGAAAAGCCCTTGGTTGGAAATGCTGTCTTGAGGAAGTCCAGGTGACAGAGGTGAGCACTGCTGGACATGAGCCACCGAGCAGGAGCTCAGGAAGACTGCACAGGGCTGGGCACATCCTGGGGAGGGCCCTGGGCACCTGTGCACATCTCCTACCATCTTAAACTGCAGCTGGAAGAGGCCCTGCTTGTGCAGTAGCTTATTAAGGGCTTTCTCCTTTCCAGCTTAAGGTTACTATCCCACTGCTGCCAATCTGGACCTCCCTTGCTTAAGAAAAATTGCTTAGGAACCAGCACAACCTCAATATTATAATGAATTTTTCCCAATTTATCAAATACGCCTGAGCCCAGTGGCAATCTAGAAATGGTGTTATAGTGGAACCAACTGCACACCACACGTGACCCACACTCCTGACCCCATATACCCTACGAAATATATGTCCTTGAACTTTTAAAAACACAATAACAACAAAAAAACATGAATCATCCATTTTGCTTCCCATGCCAGGAAAATTTAATAGAATCAGGGAACATTAGAGTTGAAAGAACTATGGGGACCACCCAGCCCAGTCTCCTGAGTTAACCAGCCAAGAAACTATGTATCCTCACTGTAATGGCTAAACTTCTTACAATGGGGGGCTCAGAGCTTGCTAACCCTCCAGCCTCACATCTCACCGCCGTCTAAACCACACTGCTTGGTCCGGCCATTTCCAACTACCTGTGGAATTCCATTGCACAACTGCTCGTAAGCCCAATGGTCCTCCCCATTTCTCACCTGGTTCATGCCTACCTTCCCTTTGAGAGTCAGCTCAGGAATCACCTCCTCTAGGTACTCCCTCATACCTCTTCTCCCTTAACAGGATCAGCTGCTCCTACCTGCTATCCAATCATTTCGCTGTTTTGTGGTCCACACTAAACTAGCCTGTCGCCTGTCGTAGACCATGAACTCTTGGAAAGCAGGGATTATATCTTTTATCTCTGTATCCCTGGCACCTAGCTAGAGCCTCCAGAGGCTTAAAAAAATGCATGATGGATGAATGAATTAATGAACCCAGCCTTTGCCCAAGTAGCAGGAAATAGTTTTTTAGAAATAAGTCCTAATCAGCCCAGCAAGTTGGAAGCACTGTTAACCCAAGGCTGAATTCATGCTGAAACTCTAGGTCCGGCTTAAATTACCACGGCTGTGGCTGGCTGTGGGGGATGTATGTGGTATAAGGATCTACTTCAGTCCACTGTGCTGTTCAGGTGATGAGCAGGAGAGCTCCTGGGAAAGATCCACCTATGTGCATAAGCACAACCATTTAGCACAGTTTGGACAGCACGGAGCATAGCGCTATACATTTGTTCATTCTATTAGCAGTGTTAGCTCCAGATCCCATCAGAGAAGAAAGACAAGGCTTTGTGAAAGTCAAACAAATGTCTTCTTGTACTTCAACACTCAAGCTCTTCCCCTAAACAGCAGGAATGCCTGTAGGGCTCTTCCTAACTTAGCCTAAGTGAGTCCTCAGTGGCATAAAATACTCAAAGCAATCGATCAAGGTATGTAATTGATGGGGTTTTGAATGCACAAAAAAAATAAATAAATAAATAAGCATCATTCTGCTGAGGAACAGAAGTTGACCATGGAGTTAGAGAACCATGTTCTACCTTAAGTTCTGCTCCATGGGAGTTGTTGGGCTTGAAGGTCTCTTTTCTCATAGAACTATGAGACAGATGACAAAACTGTATAAAAAAATAACAAAAAAGTCAGATTGCCATTAAAAAAGAATGAAGCTCTGATCCATGCTACAACATGTATGAAACTGAAAA
The DNA here is from genome assembly GCA_004363605.1 of Indri indri. Lineage (NCBI taxonomy): Eukaryota > Metazoa > Chordata > Mammalia > Primates > Indriidae > Indri > Indri indri. Next base: position 34,890 of record RJWJ010005982.1, read on the forward strand.
TATTATGCCAAGTGAAGGAAGCTAGTCATAAAGACATATTGTATTATTTCATGCTATGGTTTGAATGTCCCCTCCAAAACTCATGTTGAAATTTAATTGCCATTGTGACTGTCCTGAGAGGTGGGACCTTTCAGAGGCGTTTACATGGACAATGCCATTATCTCGGCAGTGGGTTCATTCTACAAGGGTGGGTTTGCTCCCTCTTGCTGTCTCTGCTGTGCCATGTGATGCCTTCCACCATGTTATGACACAGCAAGAATGCTCTTGCAAGATGCCAGCACCTTGATCTGGTACTTCCCAGTTTCCAGAACTGTGATAAATAAATTTCTGTTCATTCTAAATTACCCAGTCGGTGGTCTTCCATTATAGCAGTACAAAATGGACTCAGACATTCCATTTCTATATAATGTCTAGAAAAGCAAATCCCTAGAGAGAAAAAGTAGATCAGTGGTTGCCCATGTCTGGGAAGTGATGTCTAAAGGAGACGGTGTTTCTTTTTGGGGTCAAGAAAATGTTTTGAAATGAATTGTGGTGATGGTTTCACAACTCTGAATATATTAAGCCATTAAATTGTACAGTTTAAAAGGGTGCATACATACGGTAATGGATGCATGGTATGTTCATATGTCAATAAAGCTGTCATCAAAAGAATAAAATCAGATATTAGCCAGTGCTATGCAGGTTATTTAAAAAGCATGATATGATGAGCTAGTGGGTGACTACTTCTGGTCAAGCAGTCCCTGGGGAAGGACCATTTAAATCGGGACCTGAGTGACAACCGGCTGAAGCATAAGAGCCTTTTAAAAACTCCCAGTACTCACAGTGAAGGAAGGGCTGATCGCCAAGGTCCTTCCCTCATAATGGTGAAAACATCCTATCAACCCTCTTGGGAGAGAAAGAAATTCTAATGACGGGACCACTATGCATAGCTTGCCAGAAAGAAAAGAAAAACAACTGTCTCCCACACCTGCCACATGTATTTTGGGTTTCTGTATTCCTCATTTGTCTGGGCTGGCGCTCACTTGTTGCTAGCACACTTCCTTTATGAGTCTGAGACCAGGACAGCAGAGCAGCGGCAGGTCTGAGCCGCAACACTGCACCATATTGTCCTTCTCTGGAATCCAACTGTTTTTACAGCAGAGCATTGTGTTTTGCAAAATTGAGCAGCACGACAGGATGTAATTGTTTGCTGCTACAGTCAATCATGAGCACCATATGCTGTCTTTGTGACATCAATCTGGATTCATTCAGGAACCAGCACACATCATCACAATGGCAAACAGTTCGGTACCTCAAGACTAATTCCGTCCTCACCAGACTCTTAAACTTCCATCAGGTTGCTCCTTCCAGTAACTCAAGCGAGGTCTCTGCCAATAACAACTTTGCATATGCAAATCTTATCATGGTTTTTCTGTCATTCAACGTGGGCCCCGAAGCCGCTAAACAAGGACTCCATTTTGACAAGAAGATTCAGCTGTGAGTCAGAACCCACATCCATGTAGGAATATATTCCCAACCAGAGCAACTTCCAATTCCAATGATGTCCTCAGTTTAAGAAAATATATATAAAGCAACTAATTTTCTATGGATATTTTAGGCACAAAATGTGGGCAAAGTTGAGTCAGAAGGGGCAGCTCAGTCCAAGAGAGAAAGAGTAAAACCGCGTCCCAAGGGAAGCCCGCACCTGCAAACCTCTTCCTCTTACTCTACACTCAGGTGTCTCATTTAAACCACACTCCGCATTCGCTGACATTCGCCAGTTGGCTTTCTGAACTATGCCTTCAGGTTCTGTATTCTTATTCCCCTGTGAAAATATAATAACATTTGAAAATCTCATCTATGCTCTCTGGCCCTGGGTCAGCCGTTCAGTTCTCCAAGTGCAAGCTGAAGTATCACCTGGACATCTCACTAAAATGCAGATTCCTGGCCCCAACTCCCAGAGTTTCTGAGGTGGGGCCCAGGAATCTGCATTTTTAACAAGCTCTCACATGGTTTTGAACTTACTGATCCAGGAACCACACTTTGAGAACCACTGTCTTATGTTGTTTATCACCTTTCGATCAATCATTCTGGGGAAAAGTTTCCTATAGGGTGAAATCCCAGACTTGGAAGTCAAAAAAATCTGGTTTAAAGTCTAGAAGCTGCCACTAAGAAGTGCCTCATCCTAGGCTAGTTACTTAATCTCTCATAGTCCTTAATATCTCATCAGTAAAAAGGGAGAAAATAGTTCCTACTTTGCAGCTAATTCTTAGACCATGCATAATTCATTGTGGGGCTCTATAAATGTTACCAATATTTATAATTAGCTCTATATCATGACACTGTCTTTAGCAAGAATTTCTGAACAAGGTCATAATAGGAAAATTTCACATTTTCTTTTTAAATTGAAATATTTGATATTGGACTGTGTTTCTGGCTTGAGGGTAGAAGCCTTAAAAAGTTTTTAGGCAACAACAAAAAAGCCACACATAGAATCAAATAAGTAAATATGTTTAGAGAATATATTTAATCACCTAATCCCAGTTGGTACACACCGAATTCAGTGAACAAGTGTGAGTTCAGGTATTACTACAGGCCTGGAACAACCCTAGGAACAGGAAAAACCAAAGCAGCTCTAAGCCCTCAAATTCGGCCCCCACCCCTGCAGGAAGTTTTCATTTTCCAAGACAGCTCTGTCTTTGGATCTGCTAGTATTTTGCCTGGCACCAAAAAGGGGGTGGGGGGGAGTGTCCACATACTTTGTGATATTTATTACCTATTTTTAGACTTGTAATAAATTGAGTTCTTTTTAACTATTGCTATATTTTTATTACATTTAGGAAATATAGAAAAATAAAGTAGACTTTAAATCAGTCCTATACCCATTACCCAGAAAAAACAGAAACAAAGAAATAAAAAGCACTTTTAACATAGTGATATATTTTCTTTCAGTCTTTTTTAAAATGTGCACACATAATGTATATTTAACATAAACTGAATGACAGTGTATCTACTATCATATCATGCTTTTTTAAATTTAATATATTATGAACACATCCTAATATTCCTAAATACTGCCTTCTTCTATAGCATCATTTTAATGTCTGCATTGCAGTCTACTTTTGGCTGTTCCACACTTTATTTTCTCAACTTCCCTAACCATTTTTTATTTATCAAATGAGATAGTGAAATGAAATTCTGACCCAATCTCCTTTATAACATTTTTTTTTTCCTGCTGCCCATAATTTTCATTCTGGGGCCCACTATATTAACCACTGTTCTGATAACCAGTTGTAAATGAATATGAGAATTCAATTTTAATTTGCATGTCAAATGGATTTTAGACTGCTCAAAAATTGCTTACGTTGTTGCTATATCAGAAAAGCAGATGAGTTGGTAATTTCATTTTATTCTTAAACAAAGAAGTCTTACCTTCACGTTATTGTGCAACAGAGTAATCTGTAGCCATTAAAAAGAGAAAAGGTAAACCTTTGTGAAGTGATATAAAATGATTTAAAAGCAAAGGAAAGCAATTATTAAACAGGCTCGCAGGGAGAACTTGTCACTGGCGTGGTTTTACATATCATCTATCCACAATCTGATGATGCCCAAATGTAAACCTGTAACCCCAGTCTCTCCCCTAAACCTCAGAGTTGTGTATTTAACAGTGCACTTCCCACTTCCATGCAGATGACTGGTAGGCATCTCCCATTTAACAGGGACAAATCTGAACTCTTGTTTCTCATGTTCCCCTTCCCCTAACCTCATCCCCTTCCAGGTAGATGTTCCCTCCATTCTATTCTCCTTGCTCAGGTTGAAAAACAAAAACCAAGATAACAGCAACAACCTTGAGACTGCCTGTCTTCTCTCTTTGTATTCTATAAGATTTCTCATCTATCAGCAAATCCTTTGGTCCAATCTTCAAAATACATACAGATTCCACCACTTTTCCTCTCTCCCATCACCGAGACCCTGGTCCCTGTCACCACTGCTCACCTGGATGCCTGGATAACTGCAACAGCCCTTAACTTGTCTTCTTTCTTGTACTCTTGCCCTAGTCACTCTCTGTCTTTTCCAGTTTCCAGAGCGCTCACTTCAACAGCAAAGTCAGTATATCTCGCCTCTTTTTCAAAACTCTCCAATAACTTCCCAACTCACCCTAAGAAAAATCCACAGTCCTTTCCATGGCTGCAAAGTCAGACAGGACCTGGATCACAGTTACTTCTAGACCTCACCTGCTACTCTCTTCTCATTTTATCTGCTCCAAAATCACCAGCCTTCCTGCACATAAACATGCAAAGCACAGACTGCCCCAGGGCCTTTGCACATGAGGTATCCTTTCCCCAGAAAAAAATGGCCCTTAGAAATTTTTAAGGCTCCCTCCTTACTTGCCTTAGCTCTCAGTGCTTTACCAGAGTGACCATCCCTGGTCATCTCTCCTGTCTTACACTGATGTCTTCTTCATAGCATTCATCAACTCTTGATAAATATTTATATGTTCATTGTTGATGGGCTATCTCCCCCTACAACAATATAACAAACACCTTGGGGACAAGGACTATTTCTTATTCTCTGCTGTACTCTTGCTTCCTAGAACAGGGGCTTACACAAAACATTTACTGTTTGTAGAATTAATATGTTTTATGTCTATTATGCAATCCATATTTTGGAAGGATACAAAAGAATCTGGTAAAGTGATTCACAGAACGTAAATTTGAGGTCTGGGATGATTGAGCATGGGAGAGAGACATTTTACAGTGTATATTCTTTTGTACTATTTGCATTTTATATCACATACAGATAGAACCCTTTATTCTAAAGACTTTGTTTTGAAATTGATGCATCTCAGAACAAATCATGGCTTCCTTGTTTATGTGCACACTATTCCGTTCACTCGTTTAAAGAACGTTGTAACTACGAATAAGGCACTGAGGGACAGGTAAGTATACCACTCTTCCAAGAACAGGTTTGTAAAGAGGAAATACCCTCCCACTTCATACACCGTGGTATTATAGGTCATCCCCTAGTTTCAGCCCTAGCGCCTTTGGTTTTCTCCAAATGACACTAGAAAATGAAAACCAGGGGAAGTCCAAAGAAGACTAGAAAGAGTCCTCAAAGAAACCAAACATAATTTCGAGTCTTTAGAAAGAAGCATTCCAAATATCTCATGAATAGTAAATATGTTTTTAACTGCATCTTAAAATGTTAGATTTATTTCTGCAAAATCCAGACCAAATGGTCTCCCTTAAGAGAGAACAACGGTCTCAGACAATAATTTTCTAAAAAAGACTTTAAAAATCAAGCAGGTGTTTGTGCAGTGTGCAATCTATTTACCAAATCTGACAAATCTATATGTTTGAGGTTTATGAAGTACCCTCATAAAGTCTGCACAAATTCATCTTGTATGGTTTGGTGCTGGGCACAATTTATTGAGATAAATACATTGGCTGCATTCTTTCGGGCTCTTTTCGCTTGAAGAAGCAGATTCATTTAACCAATACAAACTGCTTAAAATGCTAATCGCTATGCTAAGTGGCAGTAACCAATTCCTCTGGAACAGAGATGCAGATGTTATTGAATCAGTTTTGCAATCATTGTGGGGCCGCCACGTGGTTGCTGAGAAGAGTGAGTCATTCTACAGAGACCTGTAGGACAGCTCTGGTGCCCGGTCCTTCCTCACCTGCTGGCTTAGCTACACTCCCACAAGAAGAATGCCTTCTTAAAAGGATCTAGTTTTCTCCAATCAGAGAACTGAACTGACAACTTGTTCCTGCTTCCCTAAACACACGAAACCCTGTGAACACATACAGCTGATACACGTGTAAAGACTGGCTAACGTCCACTCTGATTAGACAAGGAGAAAATTATGCCTGAATTGACAATTCTGTTCTCAGCACAATGGTGTGTTTACTGAGCGATCGGTATGTTTTACTGTGGATTTTTATGCATAAAGCGCAGCAAAGCACAAAGTTCACGCTATCCTCTCTTTAGCTCCCATTCTATTCCTTGTCTTTTCTTGGGACAGTCACACTTCTTGACAGCATACATTATTTTTTATTTTTCTTTTTAGAATCAAGGGACCAGATCCTCAGATTCACTTTAGAGCAGTGGTTCTCAAAGTGTGTCCCCCGGACAAGCAACCTCAGCATCACCTGAGCGCCTATTAGAAATGCAAATTCCAAGGCCCCAGTCCAGACCTGCTAAAACAGTGGAGGTGGAGCCCAGAAATCAGTGGCTTAACCAGCCTGGCAAGCCACTGTGCCACACACAGGGGCTGGAGATCCACTGCGTCTTCCTCACCCCTCCTCTCGCCCTGTCACCTCTACCCACACCACAAACACACACCAGGCCCTACAGGCTCTGTCTGCTTTCTACCCCTGAAAAGTCTCCCAAGTCTGTTCCTTCCTTTCAGTTCCCACTGAGGATAAGCCCAGGGCTTTATGTTCCTTTCCTGACTCTCCGCTTACTAAAATGTGAGCCATTGAGCCTCAGTTTCTGCCTCTATGAAATGGACCCACTAATATTACCAATAAAATGCAAGATACTCCAGTATTTCAGAAGGCAATATAGCAACACCTATTTAAATTTTATAAAATACTTATACCCTTTAATTCAACAATCCTACTCCTGAGTTTGGAAAATGCAGTTAACTATTAAATAAGTTTAGAAAGTCAGTTAAATAAGGTTAACAGTATGTAAGAACATGAATACAAGAATGTTTACTGTAGTATTGTTTATTAATGGCAAAAAATCTGATATCTCAATAGATAGGTTCAACGAATTATGTTATATCATAAATATTGTGCGGCCATTAAAAGGAATGCATAAGACTAAGGTTGGCAAACTTTTCTGTTTCAAGCCAGATAGCAAATGGCTTTACAGGACATACAGTCCCCATCACCAACCACTCAGTGCTGCCGCTTCACTGCGAAAACAGCCATGATGACACGTAAGTGAGTGGTGGGGTGTAACTAAGTCCCAGTAAAATTCTACTTATAAAAACAGTCACAGGCTAGATGTTGCCTCTGGGCTGTAGTTGGCCAACCCCTGAATTAGAGCTACACGACATGACTTAGAACTATCTCCATGGAATATCTACTGTTAAATGAAAAAACTAAGAAGTAGTTTTTAAATGTGTGATATAATCACAATTTTATAAAATAATGGCCCCATAACAACCATCTTCTGTACCTATCTATGTGTGTGTGTGTGTGTCTATGTGTGTATGTAAACATAGGTATCTGTGTAGGACTGTGTGAGTACACAGGAAAACTTGGAAAGATACATATGAACTTCTTAACAAGGTTTAGGAATTACTAATAGAGAGAGAGGAGGGGTTTTAAAAGAGATGCATACAAACAAATAATAAAAAGAAAAAATATAGCACTCATCATCATCTATATGATCACAATTTTGTAGTTAGTTAAATTTTACATTCACATGTTTATGTAAAAATAAATTAAATAAGATTGAAAAAAAAAACAGTCCCAATCTCCAAGGACAGTCGTGAAAATTGTCCAAAATAAAGCATGCAGACTCTCAGCAAAGAGCCAGATGGAGCTACTCGTTCCAACTCTAATTATCCCTCAATTAGATGAAGCCTCCTAACTGGGTTTTCTGCTTGCACGCTCACTGCCTAAAAACCTCCGCCCTTTCCCTCACCCCTTTCAATGGATTCTGCATTCAGTAATCTCTGTTTCATTCATTCACTCATTTCATCCATTTATATACTCCGGACACCATTTATAAGCCACACACTGTGCTGGCGGCTGGAAACTTAAAAACAAATACAATGCGATTCCTCTACTCCCCAGGATTTTAGAGTGCATGGCCAGAGAGCAAGCTGAAAGCCCAGCTTTGGTCCTGTCACCGTCTGACTCCATGGTGGTGCCCCTTCCTCTACAAAAGAGAGCAGACCCTCCTCTGAGCTGAGTTCTCCTTCCAGGGAGCAGAGAAATTCATTGTTTTCCAAAGTTTAGGAAAAGGCAACTGGCCAAACATCTAGGGTGCAAGGAGATGGGAATGTCCCCACCAGCATGAGGAACAGGATATTAGAACCTTTACAAGGGCCTTGGACCCCCACTGGCCCAGGGGCCTTCTTTCAAGTGCAAATTAACTATCTGCCAAACATGTGGTCTTTCCCGACTTTCTAATGAAACCCGTCCTCATGGGCTGCCTAACTCTGATTCCAGCTCTGACAGATGTTTGGCAGAAACCACCCAAAGAGCTGTCTTTACTTTCTCCGACTTCTCTCTGTTGTTCTGACATTTGGAGGAAAAGTGATATGTACTCCTATCATCAAAATGTTACCAAGATATCACAGAATATTATGGAACCGTCACGGAAATAGAGCAAGCAGCTTACTTCTTCCATGTTACAAAATCCAAGGAAAAGTGGGTAGGAGAGAAAGATTGCTCTCCTGCTAAGGAAAAAAAAATGCAGCAAAGACACTATTGGTGAGCAGAACTCTGGCTAAAACAATGCCTCCATTGTGGCTTACAGCTTTGACAAAGCAGACTGTTAGTGAAATCAACCATTTGCGGCCAAATTTCCAAGTGCGGCATTTTGCTGAGCAGCAGATGCACTCAAATGGTTATTTTCATGGGGAATGAAAGTGATTTGCATCAATTTATTCAGAGCCATCTGAATTCTCAGCCACATGCATAAAACAAAATCATTGCTCCCTTTGCCTCTGGTAACTTTTTATGCCTCCCTACTAAGGAAACCCTCTCCCCGACCTGTACATTAAAATAGATATCCTCTGGGACTGAGTTTTCCATGGCCTTTTTAAAGCAGACTTGCTTGGAACCTGAGCCTTGTTTGGGGCATTGGGAGGGAACTGGATTTGGTATTCCGCCTTCATTTTTCTTTTTTCTCTATGCTCATAAAATGATTTATTCAATCCCTATTTTGTTCATTCAACAAACCTGTAAGCCCTGTGCCAGACCCTGAGCTTATTACAAACCAATGGGGCCTTGTCGTCCCTGCCTTCCAGAGGCTTTGCAGCCTCCAGTGGAGCTGCTGCTCGCTCAGAGGTCAGTTTCAAAGTTACTGCAAAAGGCAAAAACGGCCTAGGATCAGATTAACCCTCTGGACACCAGGATCCCACCCAGTGGAAGCAGCTGCTTTGGTGACAAGATGCCAAACAGACGTGCATGGCTTGGACGGGTTAAATAAGTACACTTGTATCTAATGCCTGAGAACCAGGGCCTAGGGCGGGCTCGGGGAACTAACTGCAGCCTGCACGCCAAGTCGGAAAGGAAGAATGGTTTTTACATGTTTACAGTAGAAGAGAAGAGGAGGAGGAGAAGTGATGGAAGAGAAAAAAGAGGGAGGAGGAGAAGCAGTAGCAGAGACCTTACGTGTCCCACAGAGCCTAAACTATTTACTGCCTGGCTCTTCATGGAAAACGTTGCCAACCCCTGGTGGAGACGAATACATCATTTATTTCCTAGCTTCTCAAAACAGATGAGAAACTGGCTTGAATTGAGTGCATTCATCTCTCAATCCTCATCACCATTCCTGGCTCTGTCTTCTTCGCCGTGATTGACATGGGGACGCTGCATTACTCGCCACCGTACCGGTGGTCCACGGATGCACCTGTGATCCTCTGCGCTCAGTGAAAACCCCCAAGCCGGGGAAAGTCCACGTGGCTTTCAGTGCTGCCTACCTATAAAGCCCCCATCTCAAACAGTAACTTTAGTTGTAGAGTTTACAAACAAAGTTACAACCTGTTAGCAACATTCACTGTGTTTCCTCTTCCTATAGAGGCACAACCATGAGCTAAACAACAGCCATGGCACATGACTTCAGCTCACAGCTCTGGGGAGGGAGTTATAAGATAAGGCAACATTTATTTAACAATCAGGTAAAAGTACTATTCAAACACACCACCGCACACCACAAGTTATTACGTTTTTATGAGAGACTAAAAAAAGCGCTCAGAGAATGAGATTTATTGAACAAAGTCACAGCAAATTTCAGGAAGGAGGCTGAGCGTCATCTGTATCCATCCTGTCTGAATGAACAGTGTAGTATGTTTTAAATGTCTGTTATTAAAGGTAGGTTAATCCCATTTAGCTTTTTTTTTTGTTTGTTTTTTGTTTTTTTGGTTTCTACAGAATTCATGCTACATGCTTTGCGACTTAATTTAGTTCATTTAACTTCAGCTAAGTACAGCACGGTGGCTCAAATGAGGGCACTAGACCAGCGGTCACCTGGGTTTAAGTCTTGACTCCATCACTTCCTAGATGTGTGCCCGCCCTGCAAACTCCTCAGCCATAAAAAAGGGATGATTGTGCCTGTCAATATGGCACGTTGAAGATTCAGTATTAATACGTGTCTGGTGCTTGGAATCGGGCCTGACGCACCGTAAGTTCGCAATGAGTGTCAGACACGTCATCACCCTCAGCAACGGCGGCAGCGTGTAGCTAACCCTTGTTCATCCTAAAACTCAGCCTAGGTATAACCTTCTTTAAGAAGATTGCTCTTGACCCTTGACAGAGACTCTATTCATAGCCCCGAAAATGTCCCTATCTAGCTTGAACTCTCAACCACGTATTTTTAAAATATCATTATCTTTTATCCTGTAGTTGAATGCATTGCTAGTGGGAGAACCCTCCCTCTCTCTTACCAGTGGAATCAGTTCAATCTGTCATATGCAAGAAATTCACCCACTGTTTCTGTTTCCATAAATGTAATTATGTAGCCATGGCTTAAAACAATTAAATGGAAGAGAAAGACATAAAGGGATATGTAAAAGTCCTTTTCTAGACTCTTAAACCATAGTCTCGATCCCCAAAGATAGCCAACGTTAACACGTACCTTTGTATCCTGCCAGAAGTTAATTCCTGTGCTTTTAAAAGGAGGCGTGAGTGTCAGAATCTGCCTTTTGTTCATTCATTTACTTTACACATCTTTGATATGACTGCCTATGACTCTCTCGTGTAGTCATTGCCATACATGGCTTTTCTATTTCTAGACAGCTGCCTCATACAATTCCCGTTATATTAGGTGCCATAATCAGTCCCCTTTTGGTGGCCACTTACCCTCTTTTTAGTTATTTCTGTTATTATAAATAAGCCCCCCAAGAACAGGAAATTCATCTTCTTCAGAGCCATTTCCCCAGCATCTCCCATGCTGGCCAGTGGACAGCAGGCTCAGCAAATATTCATTAAAAAGGAGAATATAATAGGAAGGAATGACTCCCTGGTGGACATTTGTGCGCACATCATTTTGGCTTGTGCTAGTATACCTTTAGAGTAAATTCTTAGAAGTACTATTGCTGGGTAAAAAGATGCATGAATTTAATTGTTATAAATAAGAACAATTGCCCTCTAAAGAGATCCCAGTAAATTGAGCCCACGGAACTATACGATTGCGTGAGGGGTATACGTCAGAACTCCTCATCTAAATTTTAAGCTCCTTTAAAGATTAAAAAAAATTCTGCTTTATCATATGTTCTTCATCAGATCTACCATATTATTTTGCAAGTAGTATGTAGGGTTTTTGAAGGATAATTAATATGCCAGGATATAAAAAGGGCTCAATTCAGAAGGGGAAAAAGCTGATAATTGCTTTAAGCAGTACATTTTAAAAAATCCATAAGTTAACCCAATTAACCAGAGCCCATAAATAGAAGAAGAGGTACAAATAGATTTTTTGTGTGGGGGGAGGGATGGGGAGAGTTAGGACATTGAGTTGTAAGAGTGTTTATATGTATATAAAACCGTACCATGCAAAGGTCTATTTCAGTGTCTGAACAGTAATAAAATTGATTCTGTGATATTTTCATGTCCTCTATAACTAAGAAAAATTGCATAGCATATTGCTTTTAAACTTAGGTTGAATATAAATTAATTTGGTTTCAAAAATTGTGGAAGAATGCCACTTGAATTCTACAAATCATTAGCAAATTGTGTTTGCAAAGCCCAGTTTGGAAGTAAATCAATCCATTAACCAAACAAAAAGAGGTGCCAAGGAATAGCTCGGACAGAACTCTCAAACTTAGTGTAGTCAGGGCTCCAGAGGACGGGGCAGAAGTCATCCTGGGGGGCAGAATGTCACCCTGAATGGAGCCCAATGCCACAGCCCCGGAGGAAACCTGCTAACATGCAGGCATCCTTCACCTTGAGGCTCTCGCCTTGAAGGCAATTCTAAAAATGACAGGCCCAGTCTTGGAATGAGGAACATCCTACATGGTGCCACTCCTTGTTACAAAATTAGACTTTGTCACAGACACTGATCTCAAAGGCGGCAAAAATAGCGAGCTGCTCAGGGGAGTACCCGGCGTCTGCAGTCTCTCTGCTGCAGCTGGCAGCTGGGAGCACACACGCCCTTGCCACCCCATCCCACATCAGTCCTTCCCTAATACTGCACGCCCACCCCACCTGCTTCCAACACCCCCTTAGAGTGAATGATAATAGTACATTGAATTTAAAAAGTGGGAGGTGGAGGAGGAATGCTAAAATTGCTATCTGGAGAAAAACTACTAAAAGGAATGGGGTTTCTTTTAACAGTGATTTTCTTTTAAAGATATAAGTTGACTGATGTTTCTGAAAAGTGCTCTGATAATCAGGGTAATTTGAAAATGCTAAGACTGTGCTCAGTGGCTTTAAAACCCTTCAAAGGAGTGGGGCTTTGCAGCCAGAGGTAGGGAATTAGGAAATAGACAAAGCCACCCTGCATTTCTAGCTCCAGTAGTAATGAGCTCTATAGCTTCAGGCAAGTGACTTCAGCACTCACAGCTTCACTTTCTTCATCTCTAGGATAGGGACAGGGACTCCTTCCAGGTCAGGGGTCATGAGTAAAATATTCCCTTCCATTGTAAGCCCCATGGGAACATGGGCCTCAAGTGTCTGTTTACCACTGTATCCTGCAGCATGAAACAGAACATAGTAGGTGCTCGATAAACATGTTTGAATAAACAAATGAGTGAGCATAAACAAATGAATCTACCTCACAGAGTTATTGTGGTGATTGGAGAAAAAGCAAGTAAAGTATCTGGCATATTATAGGAGGCCTCATAGATGGTAGTGGCTATTACTGCTAAAGAGCCTGGCATATAGATGTTCAATAAATTAATGGTATTATTAGCAAACGGCACAAAACAGGAAAAATACTTAAAAGGTAAAAATCAAAACACTAAATATTCCTCCAGAAGGTTGCATGGTGTAGGGGACAGACACGAAGGTGGCCCTATGATCTCCTCCTCCTGGTGTGTGTGCCCATGTGGGGTCCCTTCCCTTGCCTGTGGGCAGGGCACGTGCCTTGCTTTTAACCAATAAAATATGACAGGATGATGGGATGCCGCTTCCACGGTTATGATATGGAGGGCCGTGGCCTCCACCCTCCAGGGAGATGCTGGCTTTGATGAAACACATGGCCACGTTGCAGGGACCCATGTGGCCAGGAGCTGAGGGTAGCCTCCACCCAACAGTCAGCAAGAAGTGGAAACCCTCAATACTACAGCCCCCAGTGGCTAAATTTCACCAATAACTATGCGAGCTTGGAAGTGGATCCTTCCCCAGTCTCACCTTGAGATGAGACTGCAGCCCCAGCCGACACCGGCATGACAGCCTTGTGAGAAACTGAAGCAGAGGACCCAACTAAGCCATGTCCAAACTCCTGACTCACAGAAACTCTGGGACAATAAATGAGTGTTGTTTTAATGGTGCATAGTACATGGTAATTTGTTACACAGCAATAGAAAAGTAACACATGTAGACATCAATTGGCCACAGCATGGCTAGCCAGTCCCTGCAGAAGGGACACTAGATGAGTGTAGCAATGGGGAGTGTCAGGGACCGTAGAAAACTGAAGATCCCCATCCTGTTTAAAGTGTGTGGACACGTGGGTGTATCTAATCATTGCCATTTTGGGATGTGAGGTCAATATTTCCAGATCTTTTCACTTTTCAGGATAATACAGTAATCTGAGCTTTATGTGACACCTCTTAATTTTTACATGCCAGCCACTAATTTGGAGTTTTTAGAACAACAGTGAGCTAATCTGTCGCAGGATAAAGAGAACATGTCCATGTCTGGAGGCTCAATTCAGAGATACAGCGTAAGGTGGGGGTTATCCCAGCACACCTATTCCAAATCTGAGCCCCACTCCTAAACTGGTGGCTTTGGGTCTTTAATCCAAGAGTTTTTGTGAGTTAGAAAGTACACACATAAAAAAAATATTTAAAATATCATCTGTTACAGAGAAGAGACACAATGCATTGTTAATTTATCATTATTGTTTCAGTTTTCTATGGCTGTTGAAACAAATTACCACAAATGGGTGACTTAAAACAACATGAATTTATTATCTTACAGTTCTGGAGGCCAGATCCAAAATCAGTTTCACTGGGCTGAAGTCAAGGCATCAACAGGGCTGGCTCCTTCTGGAGGTTCTGGGGCAAAATCTGTTTTCTTGCCTTTTCTAACTCCTAGCAACCACCTACAGCCTTCGGCTCGCGGCCCCTTCCTCCACCTTCAAGGCCAGCCACGTGGCGTCATTCCATCTCTCTCCTCCCCCATCTCTCCCTCCGTCCCTCTGTTCCCGTCATCACATTGCCTGTGTCTGACTCTGAGTCCTCTTCTTTCCCTCTTATGAAGCCCCTGTGGCTACATTCAACCAGCCTGGATAGTCCAGGGGAATCTCCCATCTCAAGATCCTTGACTTAATCACCTCTGCAAAGTGCCTTTTGCCATATGAGGTAACAGTCACAGGTTCCTCAGATTAGAGCATAGACATCTCCCCGGAGCCATTGTTCGGCCTACAGCAACTTTCATTACTATCATCTGACCCACAAACCTCCTCCTTGTGAGTTTTAGGGTTCGGGGTCACAAGGCAGATGCAAGTCGGTCCACTCAGGGCTGTAACTTCAGACTGGCACAGATCTCACAGTGCGGCATTCTGTCTGCAGGTGCTCCCGGGAGTTTTGCTATCATGGCAGTTAGCAGTGAGTTAGTTCCTCCTAACAGCGAGGCTTGGCTGCAGGTGAGTGTCACCACCTTTCTCCGGTAGCACCGTGGCCATCTCAGGAAGCAAAGCCAGCGGCGGCATACAGGCAACTCCTCGTGAGGAGAATCTAGCCAGACAGGTGTGGATCCATTCTCTGTTACCAGCAAAATCAGAACAATAGCACAGGCAGGATGGGCCAGTAATATTGTCTTCATTTGTTTGATTTTAGCATGCTATCTCCTAATCAGGGATTGATTGAAGTACATTGAGTACATTTAAGCTTTTCACAATCCCCACGTTAACTGCTTGAGATTCAGATCCCATTTCGAAGCTTACTTGTTTCCACCTAGAACAGGCTGCTGCTGCTTTAAAATCACATTCGTCTTACAGAACCTGCTAAGAGTACAGCAAATTAAGAGCAAGCGACATCATTTTCTAGTTAAATTTTCAAAGGGATGATCTGAATGAGTTACTCATGTTCCTGATTAATTTTTAGTGAAACTAACGAGGTTGTAAATGGAAAAACACACGCCTGTGTCTTTCAAGCACAAAACAATTTATGCGAATTGATGGCTTTACAAATAAGGTAATCTTGGAAAAACTTTAGGTGCTTAAAGGCGTCTAATGGGACAGCTGCATAACACCAATGCAATGACACCTTACTCTGCAAGTTTTAAGGGATTTGAATTCGACTTCACAGCTCTCCCCCCGACCTCCACCCATTCACTGAATTCTCTCTATTGCAATATCCAGAATTGGTAGGACCATGGGGAAGTGGATATCAAGACTGGATCTTGGGAGGCTACTTGGAAAGAAAATCAAATCCTTAAAAGCATTCGCAGCCTTTGATTCACCAATTTTTAAGAATTTAACCTGAACAACTACTCATTGACGCATACAGATCAAGCATGGAGCTAAAGCATAGTTTTAAAAATCCGTGGAACATAGGTATAATGTGATATGATATAACCATGAAAAATGATGTTGCGGATGATTTTTAATGTAGATACGTTTTTGCAAAAAAGCTAGTCACAAGCCATGTATTCAATATAATTCTATTTTCTCTATATACATAGTTAAAATGTGGGAAAGCTACACACTCCACAGTCAGGGATGGGTGCAGCAGGAGTAGCAGTGACTGACTTTGTTCTTTTTGTTTGGCTGTGTTGTTTGAAATTTTTCAATGATGTATGGCTTCCTCTGGAAATAAGGAAATGGTATTAGATAAATATATCTTATAGTTTCTTATAGTAATCTCTAATTTCTGATTCTCTAAAAACTATCAAATTATATCATTCTCCACTCCTTCTCAATCTTGTTTTTAGATTTGTTCTACTTAGTCACTCCAAGAAAGAGAGAGAGAGAGAGAGAGAGAGAGAGAGAGAGAGAGAGAGAGAGAGAGAGAGAGAGAGAAGGATGAGGTGCACATGAAATGGATATAATTGTTGCTGGATAAATCATCTGCTGCAGCCATTTCCATCAGCCATTGCTAGGATCAATCTGGACCAACCAGTGTGCTCAGCTATTAATAGCAATACTAATGATGGCTCAGCTATTAATAACAGTAATAATAGCTACATTTCACTGAAACTTATTACATGATGGGCTCTGTGTTGAACGTGTTATGAGCCTACCTCACTTAAGCCTTACAAAGAGACTTTAAGATAAACACTATTACTGTCCCCATTGTAGAAAGGAGAGAACTGGAGCTCAGGGACACCAGAACTTTGCTCTCTTCCCCAAAGCTGGCATGGGTCAGAGTTGGTGTTGGAACTAGGCCTGGTTTTGCAGGCAGTGATCGTAAACACAGTCTGACGGCACTGACCTTTATCTCTGCGTTATCTGTGTCTACTCCTGTATTAGATTAGTCAAGGTTTTCCAGAAACAGAACAAACAGAATACATATAAATATAGACTATAAATGTAAATATATATACAGAGAAAGAGTGAGAGAGAGCAGAGACTGTAAGGAATTGGCTCATGCAATTATAGATGCTGAGAAGTCCCAAAATCTGCATCCTGGAGGCCTGAGAGCTGATGGTGATGAGTTCTAGTCCAGATTCAAAGGCAGGAGGAGACAATGTCCCAGCTCAAGACAATCAAGCAAAGACAGCTAATTCCCTCTTAATCTGCCTTTTGTTCTATTCCGGTCTCCGATAGACTGGATGAGGTCCACTCACGTTACAAAGGGCAATTTGCTTTACTCATTCTGCTGACTGAAATGTCACTGCCATTCAGAAACACCCTCACAGACACACCCAGAATAGTGTTTAACCAAATACCTGGGCACTCCGTGTCCCAGTCAGGTTGGCATATAAAATTATCCATTACAACCCCTTCATTCAGCCCAGGCCTCAGCAGGGTGAAATATTGCCACCTCTGAAACTGTGCCTGAGTCTACAAGTCCAGCCCCAGTTTCTAATGAATGCTGAAGTCAGCACCAGCTCTCAGGGAGCACTTGCTCTTTAAACTCTGGCCTAAGGGCCAAATCCAGTCTCCTGCCTGTTTTTGCATGACCAATAAGCAAAAAAAAAAAAAAAAAAAAAAAAAGGTTTAGTATATTTTTAAATGGCTGGATGGCTGGCTTGGGGAAAAATCAAAAGACGAACAATATTTCATGACTGTGAAAATTATACAAAATTTGAATTTCAGTGGCCCCATTAATACTGTCTTTTTTGGAACACAGCCACGGCCCAGTTGATGACGTATTTCCTATTGCTGCTGTTGCGCTACAATGGCAGTTAAGTAGTTGCAGCAGAGACCATATTAGTCCACAAAGCCTAAAATATTTTCTCTCTATCCCTTTATAGGAAGCTTTGCTGACCCCTGTTCTAAAACCCCAGAGCACTGTGAATAAAGTCACCTGGGGACAATCTGGGACTGCTTTGGGGCAGACCATCTTACTGACATGCTTGCCCCTCTTTAAATCCAACCCGCCCCACATGTTTAAATCATAAATTTTCAAACTATCCTAATTTTACCATGCCAACCCAGATTTTTTCTGGTTTTGCAGATTTCCTCCCAGATGTGAAGTTCTATGTATATGTTTGCAGCCACAATTCATGATTTGCATTTTTTAACTGTTGCGCATTCATTTATGATTTCATGAATTTACTCTTCCTAAGGAAACGCATGAATCGTAACTCTGCGCAATCTTTAGTCCCCTGAATAACACAATGCAAAGAGTAGGCGTTCTGAGCGCATGTTTATGTGTGCTCGTGTGTGTCTGTGGCATCTTTATACATGGATGACTAGGACGGTTTATCAATCAGACACAGCAAATACATGGCTGTGTGCAGCATGTCACCTGCACACAGGTTCTCTTTAGCTCACAAAGCATTGCTTTTTAAATTTCCAACAATTACCAACTGGAAGGTGCTACATACAGACACAAATCTTTGGCTTCCCTGGAAAAATGGAGTGATCTACCTACACAGATTCCAGTCTCATGTCAACAGCTGTCTGGTCTTGGGCTTTTGACATTTCACTCTAGTTTCCCTCAGCCCTCAGCCCTCTTCTCTCATTTGCATTTTCTTTCTGACCCCTGCCACCATTTGCAATGATAATTTCTGATGTAGCTACATATAGGTAGATAATCCACATAGCTGTATCTACAGATGTCCATTCATATTCAAATGGATTGTATAATATATACACACATAATAATTGAGTTGCAAAGTAGGTAACAGGGATGTACGGTTATGCTGTTACTCATTGGCCACTTCTAGCATTCCAGGATGGCATTTAATCCAAGTAATGCACTGCTGGGTACAGGAGTAAACCATCTGCTCAAATAACGTTGGCCATATTTTTCAATACAAAGATTACCAGATTGCATTCTACAGTGATATACACTGGGACATACGGAAGAAATTCCAAACATACCATTGAATTTTTCACGCTCTGTAGCAAGCGCTCGTGCTGCTCGGCTATGGCCAAGGCAGCAGAGTGGACTTTCTGATAGATGGCCTCCCCATCTCGCGTCTGAAAGATAAACAGCCCTTCACCAGTCTCACACATCCTGTGAAAACAAAAACAAAAAGCTTCTGAAAATCCAGCACCTAGAATTTCAATGCACTAAGAGCCTAGAATACTCCATGAGGCTGTGCCCATGTATTTTTTATGAGATTAGGATTCTTGCTCACATTTGCTAAGTAAAGTTAATTAGAAGCAAAATGCTCAGTGTCCAATTAATTGTTATTAATAAGGGCAGGGAACTAATCACTCTAGGCTAACATGTGCTCAATTTTTTTTTTTTAATCACAAAGTAGGAGGTTAATACAGCTGATTTTTTATTCTGAGTATAATCCCTGTACCTCACGTTACCACTCTCAAAGAGAAATACCTGCACGACCCCATTCCCCCTCCTAGTCCCCGAATAACTTCCCGTCGGAAGCTGTGCGGGTCAGCTCAGAGGTGCGAGGAGGCTTCCATGTCTCTCATTGATTCTGTTCTAACAGTCCTTACAGACAACGGCTTTAAGGATTTCTTCATTTTTAAAATCCTAGATCAAATATTACTCCAGCTTCCACTCAATGTGATGAATCAAATTCAGTTAAGAATTTATTTTTTTAAAGGAGCATGATTGTGCTAAATTAATGTTTGGAACATAAGAGAAGTTTTTCAGAGAAAGTAGCATGGGTTTGATAATAAATGTCCATTGTTAAGAGGAAGATTATCTCCACCTCAGACTGGGGAAAAAAAAAAAAACAGACCCAGAAATAAATTTCATTAATAAGGGGAGATTGGTGCATACATTTAGGCAAGAACCAAGTAAATGCTTTTCAATTAAATATATGTTAATATATGTGTATAAGTACATACATATTATTAAATATATTTAATTACTATACATTTTTTAAAGAACTTGGATAATATCATATGCAGATACATTAAAAAATCTTTTATTTTGATACATACATATATCAAGAGTAAACTAAGAGCCTGTTTTGGTTTGTTTGTTTTAAAGGATGTAATTATTCTAAGACACAATGACACTTCTTCTATTGCTGAATCTCTTGCTAAAGAATTGGACATTGGCTTTAGTGCCTTAGTTTTCCTCACATCTAAAAAATTACTTAATACAACATAGAAATTAAGCAAATTTTCAGCCAAAACCACTGTTAATTTTTTATCTACCCCAGACTATGCAGGGAATGCAATAAAACAAGGAAGATATACCCCTGTCTACTTCTTTGCAGTTGGCACAGTACCAAGACCACAGGATAGTGTTCTGCATATATAGCATGTCCTAAGTAATTGGTCAAAACCTGCCTAGTTTGAATTTCATGAATATGGACTATGGGAGAAAAAGAAAAAAAAAATGATGCTCTTTTAATAAGCTAATATAAAGAACTAGCTCATTTAACATCGATCGTGGGATTTTAATTAGTAAGTCATCCTAATCCAATAAAGAATTAAAACTAAAATTCAAGGCATTTTCAATAGTCTCATTTCCTTCTTGAAGACATCTTAAAATACTTCAAGCCTTAATTGCTACCTGTTTCTTATTTAGTCACCATACAAACTTGACTCTACTACTCGACATCTAATTCTGTAAGGTTTAATGGTTTTCATACATCTTTTTTCCATCAAATATGGAAATGTTAAATTGTTAAGAAGAGAAAGTAGCTTCAATCAATTCTTCAAGAAGAGGCAGTAGCCTTCTTTCTGTACTAGGGCAGAGATTATTGTATGTTTATTTACTTTCATAAACGCCAACCTTAGTTCTATAAACGATGAAGGGACCTGTCGCTTAGAAACACTTCATGTATGATTGATAAATATCAAACTTTGCAGCTATGTTCCTCAAGTTTGACAAACTAGTGGCTTTTAAAATTTTTGTAATTACAACCCACAGTAAGAAATATAGTTTAGATTATGACCCAGTTTATCTATTTATCAATCTATCATCAATCTATAACATGATGATATTTTGTGTTCTATCTTACTTTTTAACACTGGGGTGGTGGAATTCTTAATCTTTATTATGACTCATTAATTGGCAAGATCTACATTTTGAAGATCACTCTTTTATCCAATGTCTACTGTTGATAAACTTAATGAATCGACACCCTTCCTTTAATGACATTTAAGTCTCTAAATAAATATTGTGATAAAAAAACAAATGAAGTCAAAACAATTATAGTATCAAGCATTCTTCTTTAATACATACAGACATCCCTGGCCTTCATGATTGTCTGAAACACACACACGCACGCACACACACACACACACACACGCTTACCACTAACAGAAAGGACCAAGAGCCACAACCTTGAATTCCATTAGTGTTCAGACAGAGAAAGTGAATTGATAAAGTTGCTCAAACCCAATACAATCTAGAGTAGAGGGAATGTGGCTAGCAGAGATCACAGGTCCTTTTTAAGAACAGTAGCCATGCAATCCCACTACTAGGTATCTACCCAAAGGAAAAGAAGTCGTTTTATCAAAAAGACACTTGCACTTGAATGTTTATAGCAGCACAATTCACAATTGCAAAGATGTGGATACAACCCAAGTGCCCATTAATACATGAGTGGATTAATAAAATGTGGTATCTGTATACCATGGAGTATTACTCGGCCATAAAAAATGGTGAACTAATACCTTTTGTAAAAACCTGCATGGAAGTGGAGACCATCCTTTTAAGAGAAGTATCACAAGAATGGAAGAACAAAAACTATGTGTACTGACTACCAAATTGAAACTTATAGATCAACACTCAAGTGCACATATGGTGGTAAAATTCAACGGAAATCATAGCAGATGGAGGGGGGAAGGGATGGGTGAATTCACACCCAATCGGTACATTGCACACTATCTGGGTGATGGACACCCTTATAACTTTGACTCAAACTGTATAAAAGCAATTCATGTAACTAAAACATTTTTATGGCATAATATTCTGAAATTTAAAAAAAAAAGGACAGCAGCCATGAGAGCAATCATCCCTAGTCAGATATTCACATGGGGGAATGGAGGAATTTGAGTCCAGTGTAGCCACAGCTTCTGGTTGTTTAAAAGAAGCCAGAAATCTTTATTTTTATGTAAAGTCACCTGAATTTTAAGTGTAAGCAACTTGCTCCATTTTTTTTTTAAGCTGTGAGAGCCAAAATGCCTTGATCAACCAGATCTGGCCAAGATGTCACCAGCGTGCACAAAGAGACAAAATGTATGGAAAAAACTCTAACTAGATGGAGGGGGTTGTGGTGAAGAAGAAAAAACAAAACAAACTCTAAATAGAACAGAAATTAGGCCTTTGGTTTGAATTATTGGGACTTGTGTTCATACTCCTCAAAGAGTATGAACAAAAGAAGAACTCTAAGTAGCGCTCAAAGCTCTTCAGCAGGACAACATGACCCAGGAGG
The DNA here is from genome assembly GCA_004363605.1 of Indri indri. Taxonomy (NCBI): domain Eukaryota; kingdom Metazoa; phylum Chordata; class Mammalia; order Primates; family Indriidae; genus Indri; species Indri indri. Next base: position 57,194 of record RJWJ010005982.1, read on the forward strand.
TTGCCAATGACCAAAAACTGACCTTCATATGCTCTTCCATATAGCCTCTTCTAAACTCTACCCACAAGTTCTTTTCTCTTACACAAGCCCCCCACCCCACCCCAAACTGATTTGTTTGGAACTGTTTCATAAGCTACAATTCTCTAAAATGTTACTACAGGCTTTTCTCAAAATAATACAATGGGCTAACTCCCTAAGGCAATAAGAAGAAAATGGGAGAAAAAAAACAAAGTGAAAAGAAAAGCACAACAAACAGGCTAATGGTCTTACATAACCTAATACAGCAATGACTGCTTCTCATCTCCAGAGAAAACACAACACAGAACAAAGATGTTCTAATGGGTTCACCCATTAGTCGAATAACAAATCCATGTGTTATGATTTTTATAATCTCAATTCCTTCTTTCACTTTATCCATTGATTCTTACCTTGGACAATTTTCCAGCATCCAAAGTGGTCCCAAAGGACCCAACACTCTATACAGTAACAGAAACCAGTGGGTTGGAAACCCGGAGAAAGTAAAATGATGAGTTTAAGATCAGCCTTTTTAACACTCTCTGCGAGGATAAGCATTCAGACGTAAGAATACTGTGGCCATATAGATGCGATTATAGTTTTGAGTTTCCCAATAATTCCTTTGCCTAAATGATATGCCTCTCACTCTAAACCATAGATTATTTGATTAGTCAAGAACCCAGAAGAAACCAATAGTTCAGAAAATATCGGGGAACCCATTGATTCTTCCACACGCTGAGTATGTGTCAAGGCGATGTAAGAAGAGGCAGGAGCTTGAGCTGGGATCATCTGGCTGGAATTGCCCCTCACCAGCTTTGTGACCTAGTCCAAGTTATTTAACCTTTCCAAATCTGCATTTTTGTTTGTAAACAAATACGACAATAACTCTCACCTAGATGTACTGCAAGTATTACATGTGATATGTAGAGTGCACAGTGACATCTTCAAGTAAAGGGAGCTTCCATTATTCCACTGGGATGTCAGCTCATGTAGAAACGGATTTTTTTTTTCTGATTTATTCACAGCTTTGCCACTCACTCATGCCTAGAGTATGGCTTGGCTTATGTTTGGTGCTCAAGAAATAACTGCAGAATGGATCGTGACCTTGTAGGCTGTGCTAGCAAAGTCATAGCTGGGAACCTGACCCAGGCTTCCAGCAAGTTTCACTGAAAGTGAGAATTCATTGAGTCACCATTGCGGGGGAGGAAGGGGTTGGAAAAAGAAAGCAGGAAGAACAGTCCTGGCAGAAAGAACTGCGCAAATCAAGCCTTCAGGTGGGACACAGGTGAGAGAATCCAACATGTTGGGGAGGGGCTGGAGCCCAGTGGACAGAGCTCGAACGTGATCTGATCTTCATTCACTACTGTGAATAGCGGCCACCCACACACGATGGTTCTCACAGTACTGGATGCCCAACTTCAGAAGCTCTGTTCTCCCCTTTTGCCAATGACATTTCTCACCAACATATTTTAGTAGAAAAATACCAATGGGATTGAAATTATGCAAACTAAAATAAATTATTGCATGGTAGACAGTCTTAATAAGTACATTTATGAAATAAGCAAGCCAGTGAGTTTCATATTTCCTCACTTCCAAGATGTATTTTGTGCACGTCTGTGTATGTCTATGTGTGTGTGTGTTTCGAATACTTACACGTGGCTAAAAACAGGATGCATCTCATACTCTACATGCAAATTTCACAGTTTTTCTCCTCTCTCCTTCCCTTCCAAAGTGGTCATTAAACCAATGCTGAATTTTACATTTGCAATTACACATTATAATTGAAAGAATAAGGCTCTTGTCACACCTACCCTGAGACAAAGCAGGACAGCTGCGAAGGACATAAACGAGGCACAGACACAGGCTCTCTCTTTGAAGAGCTTGGAATGCATACGGTGAGACAAGGTCTGCACGTGTGAAAGGGCCCTTGAATAACATCATGGTTGCATGAGCCATGTGCTCGGAGGGGCAATGAAGAAAGGAAACGCAGAGCTGAGCAGAGGGGCGTGTGTCAGCACTGGTACAAAGAAAATTTAGAAGCCAAAAACCTGAGAGATACAGATCAGAAGCACCTGGCAGAGAGGGACAAATATTAAGGGGAAAAAGAATGTTTACATTCCTTTGCCTATGAAAGGGAAGCCAGCTAAAATTATAGTTGGAACAAATGGAGTAAAATCCCCCCGCCCCAACTCCCAGGGCTATAACGTTGCCAACAGCACTATGCACAGGCATGAAATGAACTTAGCAGGAGGCTTAACCACAAGGAGCTCCACCTTGGGGAAAAATCTGCCAGGGGTTTGTTAGGAGCTGACCAGTGACGTCAGCACCACTGACACCAGCTTTTTGTCATGGCCGGATCATTCTTTGTTGTGGGGCTGCCCCAGGCATTGCAGGGTGTTTAGCAGCATCCCTGGTCTTTACTCACTAAACGTCAGTGAAATCGCCCCTTACACAAACCAATAAAGGGGTGCGAGGCAAAAACTAGGGGAAGGGCCCCAAAACTCTGCGAAGGACCAGACCTAGCTAAAAATAATGATAATAATTAGTCACTGTCCATAATTGCTACTCTGGAGTCACATAACTGGTAGTCATAAAGATTCCTAACTCTCTCTGTAGATAACATCACCCTTTTGAGACCTAAATATAGTTTCTGAGATATCTTCCGGGCCCTGCATTCTAGCAGATCACTGACCCACCCAGACCAGTGGCCAAGACCAAGAAACTGACTCAACTGGAACTGTGACCCCACAAACTGAAGCAATACAAGAAAGATGATTTTTACACCCCTATAATTTTGCCCCAAACCTAACCAATTATTAAATCCAATTGCCTAATCCTTTGCCCACCAAACTATCCTTAAAAACCCTGTCTCCCAAATTCTCAGGGAGGCGGATTTGAGAAACTCTTCCCATCTCCTGGTTTAGAGCTCTGCAGAATTAAACTCTTTCTCCATTGCAACCCGACTGTCTCAGTGTATTGGCTCTTCTCTGTGCAGCGAGCAATATGACCCAGTTGGCCGGTAACATCGATGGCACCCCCCAATTGTGATAACCAAAAATAGCTCCACACATTGATAAATGTCCCTTGGGAGGTGAGAACCACTGAAAGAGACCCAAACTGAGAAGACGAGGGAAAACCTAAGTAATGCGCACACAGTAAGACGTTGCATCTACAAGGCAGCATCTGAGTTCAGGGGAACTGTTGCTTCACCACGAACCGGGGTGACGAGGACATTGTGCAGTTGTGTATCTTTGTTGTCCTTCCTGTTCCAATGATTGGCATCACTGCCTGGTCGATCTCAACTAAGGTCAAGGCAGCAGCCCGCTCTCCTCACGCCCCCTGTGTGTGCTGCCTGGAGAGCAGAGCGACCCAGTCCACCCGCTCCTGCCATCGTTTTTATGGCCCTTGCTGTGACCCGTACAGCAAGAACCAGGAATCAGCGTAAGATACCACATCGTGTACCACTGTGCTGCTCCGACTTCTGAGCTCACGACAGCTCCAGTGAGCATCATCATTCACAAAGAAGTTTCATTATGGTGGTCAAATCTTTGTGTCACCTATAGAATCCTTTTTTAATCAACTCTCTTTTTTTTTTTTTGCTTAAACAAATGTATTTTTGTAAATGCAATCATCAAATCAATATCATAATCCATAAGTTGAAAGCTGACATAAAAATAAATGCAATGAAACATTGTTATTAAACTCTGTGTACGTCCTCTTGCTGTCAGAGATCTGAGCTGTTACTTCTCAGTAACACAGGTAAATTAGAACGTGTCCGCGAGATGTGTGTTCGACGTGCCAGCACCCAACTGAGATGTTTCTCTATAATTTAATCAAAAAAATCAAAAAGGAACTTGGAAAGAAAATGGCTTTATCACTGTGAGACTCACATTTCATTACCATTATGCTTCCACTGCCTCAAATCATCCCACATTTTGGGAAACACAGGTGCGGTTCCTTGAGCTCTGCTCTAGGTGGCCGTGGGAGGGAGGCGTGGGAGACAAGAAGTCTCGCAATCCCAGCTCCCACACGAGGTAGAATCGTGACCTTAGGCAAGTTCCGCGACTTCTCGAAGTTTCAGTGACTTCATATTTCAAATGTGAGTAATAAGATCACCCAAACCTCACAGGGTGGCGGGAGACTGTGTTTTGCATTTAGGAAACAATCTGGTATCAAGTGAGCATTTAGGATTTATTGTTGTTGCTGCTATTTTAACCCTTTAAAATGACAAAGCTGATGAGGAAGGATGCCTGGCTCCTGCTCCCTCTCTTTAAAATTGCACCTAGAGGTGGATAGGACCTAGCTAAGCTTCTTACAGTGGTGGCCTTATCTTGTTTGTCGTCACACCCTCACCTGGGCACAGTGTCTGCTAGACAGCAGGCATGCAATCATGAAACATCTGTTAAGATGATTATTAAAGAGGTTACTCTTTGGAGTAGAAAAGGGAACTTTCTCTTCTGATTTCATACATGCCTCTACTACTGGAACATTTATAATAAGTATACCTTACTTTTATAATTAAAATTCTTTTTAGATAAATGCTAATGAAGAACAAATGGTCAAATAAATGACATAATTGCAGTTTCTGTTTTCTTGCAAAAGAAAAGAATTTCCCTTCTCCTGAGCAAGCCTGGGTGTGAGATTCAGCACATTTGTATTTGAATTACTCTGTTCAACGTAGTAGGGAGAACTGAGTACACTGTATTGTTCATTTGCTTTCAATTCTTTACTAAGAATGAGTATATGCTCTATAAAACAATTCAGAAATTAGGGATTACTAAGTAGCTTAGAATAGAGAAGACAGACTATTCAGAGATTTCAGACATGCAAATAGACGAATAGAGACTACTCAAAAGATATCAGAACAATTGTCTTTTTATCTGTAAACTCACCAATTAAAGGAGAAAACAGTTTTATTCTCCAAAGAAAATTATTTCACCAATTAGACTGTTTTTAGGGTGAAATATGCAAGAAACAAATTATTTATTTTCCAAAACTGTTCAGATGCCTTTACAGCCAAAAAAAGAAAAAAAAAATCTTTTTCACAAACTTGTGCTCTCCATTGAAAGAAAAATATCTGTATATGCAATTTGGATTTTCACATATTTTTGTCATACCTAAAAATTTCTCTTAAAACAGTGTCAAAAAAATGAGAGAGACTCTCTCTGGCTGATAAAGAAAGGCGTCACGTGCAGTAATTAGTTAGTACGTTCCGCCAAATGTCACCTGAGCTTCTCTCACTCCTGCAGGTGCAAAACCCAGGGTATTAATTTAAATCAGTCAGGAGGTGAGGCGGAGTCTGACATTGAAGCTGCTAACTCAGCAGCCAGCTGTGAAATGAACAGGAAACTTCCTGGATACCTGCCACCTTTCTTTAAACAATAACATTTCAACATGGTTCCACAGGGGATGTCGCTGCAGTTGGAACTTCATGTCAATTGGATCATCCCATAAAAAAATCAGAGCCGCAGCAGTCTGATGCACGTCAGTGAGGTTTCAGGGCTTTGGAGTGGAAAGGAACAAACAGAAGACTAGAAGAACCTCAAGCAAAATAAGCAATGTGTCTCTCCGCCCCCCAAATAAACTAATTGTTCGTTATCTCCAGGGGCAATTAATTGTGCAATTGTGCCTTATTAAAAATTTTACTGAAAAAATAGAGATACAGTCAGATTATATATGGAGGGAGAAGGGGTGCAAACAGTGTGTAGAAGCCTCCAAGGACCTATGATCCTCACAGTGCTCCCAGGAGAGATGAACAATCCTGGCTGTATGTGCCTACACTCTAAATTAAAAGAACAAATAGGGGATTCTAAAATTAAAATCAAAATAAGAACACGTATTCCCTAGGGCACAGCCCAGGAGGCACATTCAAATTACCAAATTACCAATATCTTTGCAAGACTGTGGCTTATTGGTGGACACCTCCCGCATATTGAGATGGATTCCATGGAAAGGGGCAACATTCTGGCAAAATCATTCAAAATAGTTTTAGCGAGCTTTGGTTATGTCAGTATGCATTGTCTTCATCAGCGCTGCAGAAATTAATTAAGAACTAGGCTAACCTCCAGTAGAAGGTAAACCTTCTTAGAAATCTACAGAGTTTAGAAGTTAAAGATCTGAGTGTGAGTCCTGGATTTACTGGCCTCATGATTTTGAACCTCACACCTTTGCCCAAGTGTTTAAAGATGGGAATAATAATACCGCCCCCACCCCCAGTTTATATGATCAGTCAGTGGCTTGAATTAGATAGTGCATATAAAATGCTTAGCACTGTGACTTTCGTATAGTAAGGGCTCAAAAACTGTTAGTGATTATTTTCAATGGCTGATACACCTGCTAGAGCAGGGTTTCTCAACCAGGTAATTGGACCTGATAATTTCTTGTTGTGAGGGACTGTTCTGTACAATGTAGGACGTTTAGCAGCATGTCTGGCGCCTCTACACACTAGCTGCCAGTAGCAGCCCCCCTGCCCAAGTTGTGACAACCAAAAATGTCTCCGGACATTATCAAATGTCCCCTGGGAGCAAAATGACCGCAGGTTGAGAACCACTGTTCTGGAAATCAGCACCGTCACGGGGGATAATGCCAGTCACAGTTGGAAAGCCTCTTGACTCTATTTGCTGTGAGCAATTATTAAATGCTACAGTAGACATATTAGTTTTTAAAAACCTCACATCTATATTGCCCTTCTTATGGCAACAGTACCCCTTTGTGCCCTGGGTATTTGTACCCTGCGGGCTTTGTGTAAAATGCTCCGTACGGCACCTGACACATAGTGAATACAATGGTCAACATATAGTAGGAATTTCTCTCTCTTCTATTGGAGGATGGCGTCGGAAGATCTTAATCCTCCTGAAAGTCCCTAGAAGAAACAGGACTGTCAAATGCAAACTAGGGTCGCTGTTTGGGCATGGAATTAAGCCAAGCCTGAAGCCGTCTCTACTTCTCAGACTCGGAGTTAAGTAAGCCAGTGAATTTCGCTTCTGTGTCAGTTTGGGTTGACATAACCGCCTGCTACAATGCCAGGCATTATTCCGGGTGTTTTCACAGGTGTCTTTATTTAATTTTCATAGCAATCTTGTGAGATAAGTAATATATTGTCCCCATTTTAAAGGTGGCAATAGAAGCTCGGTGAGTTAGGTGACATAGCCAAGTTCCCACAGCAAGTGTGCAGTAGAACTGTAGTTTTATTTCATTGCCTCTAATTCCCAGTTCAGTTTATTACACATGCCCCACTGTTGGCTTTGGCGAGATGACCGGGTGCCACTGAGCAGGGATAACACCCAGTCCTGGCTCTAAGAGAGGCTGACTGTAGGCAGAACGCTGCCCACGGTCTTCGGGAGGAGGATTCCCTGTGTGCTAGCGGCTATTGTTAAACTTTGCAGGTGCACATTGGATATGTGAAACCTCTTTGCCTGGAGAGACTTAACTCCTGGCTCACTTCTTGATGCGAGAGAAGGAGGAAATTATATTAGTTAATATAAAACTGCCTTGTTTTGAATACATCCAAAAATAGCCAAGGAGAAAATTATCTTCACTAATAGAGCAAGGCAGACATGAAACCTTCACACTTGGAGAAACACGAATGATCTTATTATCCCAAACATCTTGATGGTAACTATAAAAATTCATCTTTATTTGGGTTTCAGGCAAAATATAAAATAGCAATATTAACTTGCATTTAACACTGTCTGTATCCTGCAAGCCCAAGTCCTGTTCCAAAGATACCAAAGACACGATTTAGGAGAAGCCATAGCATCCTTCTGGGTCATCTACATGCATTCTGCTTCTACCTACAACAGCCCTACAAGGAATTTATTACTCAGATCAACTTACAGGGGACATTAGGTACTTTGTCCAAGATCAACAGCTAGTAAAGAGTAGAGATTAGAACCTAGGGTCTCTGGGGACCCCGGAATCAGTGCTCCCCATACTATATACGCTGTTCAAGAAATGAGCGAGATCCTAAGAACACAATTCCTAAACTTTCCTCTCCGACCATTCAATCTCAGGTTGGCACCAGCCTGGCAAAGCATGACCACTGAATAAAATGCTATTCAAAATCAATAAATATTCTACGTCCTTATGACACTGGAGGCACAACACTGTGTAAATTGGGTTGTAGGTATTATAAGCATCTGACTGCTGCAGCTCTTGGACAAAATATGCAAAAGGACAGAGCACCTAAGTCATAGAATAAAACACTTTTATTTTCTAAGTCAGCATTTTATAGCTTTTGGTCAAAGACTATTGAAATAATTTTGGAATTTATGTCTCTAATATATCCACACTTTTCATCCACCATTTCTTTCAT
>RJWJ010005983.1:0-65089 GCA_004363605.1 Indri indri
GAGGATGCAGGGTGGGCTTCCCTCTTCTTTTTGTCCTCTGCCTCAGCCATGTTGATTAAAAATAGAGAATACTTCCCTATTCCTCCTCTCCGGCAGCCAGCCGCTGGATCCCTGGCCCCTGGCTTGGACTCTGCCCCATGTTGGTATGTGAAGATCTCTAGGATTTCTTGTTATTAGAAAAAAGCAAGAGACAGAGCATGCTGGCTTTTGTGCAATAAAGGGAAGATAATATATATTTGTGTGTGCACTGGAAACACAAGATATTAATAAAAATGATTCCTTATTATTTGCAAGAAGAGAATAAAGCAGGATGGATGGAGATGGGATGGAACGGGGTGGGCAGGAGCGGGAATCCCAAAAAACACCTTCGTGTTCTGTCTTAATGACTGAACTATGTAAATGTGTTGCCCATTCAATAAAATAGCTGGTCATAGCTGTCGTATTTGTTGATTTTTATGTGACCCCAGGCACATTTCTGGAGGCACACTATATTGCCAATAAAACAGAGCCTCAACCTCTCTGGAATGTTATTATATTGATTAAATGGGAGAATCTCTAAGAAGCACTTAGAGCACCACCTCCCAGGTAGCAAGCTCTCAGTACTAACAGCCCACAATGAAGACTGGTGACATGTCCCCCAGCTCCTTCACCTAATGCACAAAAATGTCAGGATAAAAACAAATTATTAGATATATTTTTCACTCAGTCAACAGGCATTTACTGATTAACGGTGACTCATGCTGGCAGTCATTAAGAGGCTCAGCACACAAGACAGCCACTTCTCCACAGGTGGCTGTGGGAAGATGCGTGTCTTATGACCATCCCATTTTCCAGATGGGAAAACTAAGGCTCATAGAAGTCAAGTCATCTTCCCAAGGGGGTCTCAGAGCTAGTTGGCAGAGGAGCCCAGTTCCTCCCAGCTTCTCATGGGGCTTCCAGCCCTATTGCCCCAAAAGGGGCATCCTCGACCCCCAGCTTGTGACAGTCACCAGCACTCCCATTTGTCTGTGGTAGAAATGCAACAAAAATGCTCAACTCAAAATAACCTTCCAGAGGTCCCCGTGAGAAAATGGCAGAGCCAGGTCTCAAACCCAGGTGGTAGGCCCCAGGGTACCAGCTATCCAACCACCCCCAGGCTTCAGACCACCCCAGTAGGGTCCACTCATGCAGGCCACCAGGATATGGAACTCCTAGCACATGTGAGTGCTGTACTAAACACCGAGGACCCAAGTCAGGCCTGCTCACCTCCTGCTGTGCTGTATATGTACACCCTGTGGTCAAGCCTCCACCCCCATACACCTCATATCCCACTGGGGGAGACGCTTCCCCCACCCCAACTCAGTGCTTTCGGCCATTTCCATTTTCCAGACAGCCAGGTCAGGGGGCCGCAGGTTCAGACACCAGCCCCTTCAGTGGTCAACTCTGGCCCTGGCCCAGGACATCTGCCAGAGCCTCTTGGGACCACCTGCCTTGGCTATATGGAAAGCACATACAGTGGGGTCACAGTGGGGTCGTGTGCGCCAGCTCCTGGGCTGACCCTGGCCGTAGCCCTGGGAAGAGGGCGGGGCAAGCTCCCCTCTGAGGCCTCAACTTCCCACTGAGTAAGAATCACCTGGGAGGTGTTGTAAATGCCCGATTCCTCCAGCCCCCAGCACCAGCCTGAGGGGACTTGGAGTTTCAAGGGTGGTCCCAGGAGAGGCCAAGGCCTGAAAAGCCCTGTTGAACCTAGCACACAGGAAGTGTAGGCTCTGTCGCCTTCCAGTGGTGGAACATTAGACAACTGGGGTCTCTATCTCCAGGCTGCAAAGTGGTTCATTTGGCCTGCCAGGGTGGGATGTGGTGGTACCCAGGCCAGGAGGGTGAATGGAGGTGGGCTCTCTGTGTTCCATGCAAGGTGGCTGAGGGGGTGGGGATGGGCTCTCACACTGAGCTGCACATGGGAGTCCACCATGCTGACCAGCAGCTGCTCATTCAGTAAAGGGGGCTCCAGTCCTGAGCCACCAGCCAGCCACCAACCTGCCCCACACATGAGGGTCAGGCCAGCCCCTTCCACTGGCCTCAACACCCCCAGGCCCAGGCTATGGATTAAGGCCTTGGCCAGCCCCCTGCCCCACCCTCTCCTTGCTCTCCCAGATGTTCCTGGCCTGGGGAAGGGTCATGCCAGGTGTGCAGACATTGTTAGTGCAATTCGGTATCCCGTGAGGCTCAGAGCCAAACACTGCACCTGGCCTGGAGGATTTGGTGGTCAAGGAAAGAGACACAGTCTTGTCCACCTGGTACAGAGGGGAGGGAGCCAGAGGACAGTCCTCAGGACAGGAGCTCCCGACCCCAAGGTGGACAGATACGGCCTCAGGTGCAGGGGCTTAGCAAAAGGAGCCCCGCCCTTGCCCCAGCATCTCACCCCGGGGTGGTGCTCCCTCCTGCCCCACAAATGTCCCAGTGTTTGTTTTTGTTCAGTAGTTCTAGGCATCTCCCTAACAGGAACACTCCCTGATCCCCAGGGAGGGAAGGAGGCAGTGGGCGGCCCAGAGGAGGAAGAGACCTACCCAGAGTCTCTGCTGAAAATAGACAGTGATGCTGCTTCGCACACATACACACACACACCCACAGTGTGTGGTGAAGCCTCCCAGGTCACCCGGCTTCCTGGCTTGGGAGGGGCTGGGGCCAAGGCCAGTAGACAAAGGGAAGACAGGCCAGTACAAGGCCAACGGCAAACACGGCCCTCTCACTCCACTCTGGACAGGTGGCCACCTGTCCTCCAGGGGCCAAGCCCCACCCCCACGCACAACACAGAGCACCTCCTCTGGGCCCCAACTAGACCCTTGTGCACCACATACCCAAGTCCCAGTGCCTGTCTCCACAGATCTCACAGAGGCAGGGGTGGGAAGGATGCCCTACTGTTTAAATCAAGGGAGCTATTTTTTTCATACCTGGATCCCTAGTGCCTAGCACATAGTAGGCACTCGATTTCTGTTAGAAGGGATGAATGAATGAACAAACGGATGAACAAATGAATGAACTGACAGTGCTGGGAGGTGGGATGGAGTCGTCTGCAAGGAGACCGAGTCTCAGACGTTAAGCCAGCCGCCCTGAGCACTGGTAGTTGTATTAAAACAGGTCTGCAAATTCTTCATCTCTCCTCCCAGCCAGAGGTGGCATCTAATTCTCTCCCCTCGAACACGGGGTGGCTCTTCTAATGGGCAGAGTGCAGTGGGCGTGACGCCTCCCTACTGACTCACGCACTCATGCAGGGAGGCCAGCTACCCTGAAGCCACCATGTGGAGAGATGGCAGAGAGAGGGTGGCCTAAGGAGCCCCAAGCGTCCTGTCCTGCCTGTGGACAGACATGTGGACAAGTTTTATGCTGACTCCAGCGTCAGCAGTGTCACTGAAACCACTGAGAAACCCTGATGGAGAACCGCCTGCCTGTGCCCAGTCAGCCGCCAGGAACGGGAGAGGTGACAGAAAATGGCTGCTGTTGCCCTGCACCGCTAAGTTGGAGATGTTTGTTACACAGCCACAGGTAAGTGGAACAAGCTGTTACACATAAAGCATGAAGTCAGTCAAGGAAATGAGGAGACATTAGCAATATTTCTCAAGAGCCCCATGAGGGCTTGTTATTATCCTACAGATGAGGAAACGGACACATGGTGAGATCAAGTCACCTGCCAAAGGCCACACAGCTGGGAGGAGCCACAGCTAATATGTGAACCTGGACAGCAGAGTCCTGCTGAAGGGCATGAATTGAGGCACTGGGTGTCTGACATTGTACAACTATGGTCAGGTGTGTCTCTTCTCAGGGCCTCAGTCTCCCCACCTGTGATACGGGTGCACTGTGTTCAAGATTTCTCTGCAGCCCTTTCCCTCCCTGGAGCCTCCCTGAGAGCAAGCCCTGCTGGCTCAGGTGGCTGCTCTGTCTCCCACCCCTGCCACCTAGCCAGTCACAACCTCCCGCCTACCCCACATTCCCTCCACCATCTTAGACCTTCACACATCACTGCAGGATGCCTGTTTTTCAAACTTGTCTGGCTTCCTGTATTACTTGTATTTTCCTTGGAGCTAATATCCTCCCCAAAACTCAAGCCCCACACAAAAAACTAGTTTCACCTCCTTGAGAGTCTGGCAGAGGCTTAGCCACAGGGAGCTGGCAGCCAGGAGCTGCTGTCACCTGGGATTTGCAGGTGCCAACCACGTACAAGGCACAGGCCCCGCCATTCATTCTACAGACTCTTCCTGGTGCAGCCTGGTTGGGCTGGGAGCCAGAGGCCACGTGACCACACCTGAGCCTGGTGTCACAGCCCTCCAGGGTGTCACCCAGGTCTCCTCATTCCCAGGAGCCACCCACCTCCATGCTACTGCAGAGGTTCCCTCTGGCCAAAGCCCCATCCCTGGAGCACAAGCTGGGCGGGGCCGAGGCATGGCTACTGGGGCAGGGAGAGGAGTGTGACCCTCCCCCGACAATAAAAAACAAAATCTAACAAGCACCTGCAGACCCTGGCACCAGTATAATTTCACACAAACTAATCAGGCATTAAGTAGCTCCATAGCCAACACTGCTGCATGCATTAGCTTCCTGTGGTTGCTGTCACAAGTGGCCACAAACTTAGTGGTTTAAAACAACACAAATATATTCTCTTAGAGTTCAAGAGGTCAGGCATGGAAATGAGTCTCACTAGGCTAAAATCAAGGTGTCAGCAGGGCTACATACCTTCCGGAGGCCCTTGGGGAGAATCCATTCCTCTCTTTTTCCAGCTTCTAGAAGCTGCCTGCATTCCATGGCTTGCGGTCCCTTCCTCCTCTTCAAAGCCAGCATGGCCGGTGCAGTCCTTCTCGCGTAGCATAGCTCCGACCCCTGCTTCTGCCATCATGTCTCTTTTGACTCTGCCCCCACAACCTCCCTCTTATAAAGACGCTTGTGATTACACGGGGCCCACCTGGACAGCCGGGCTCCTCCCTCAAGTAAAGCCATCTGATTAGCAACCTTAATTCCACCTGCAACTTTAATTTTCCCTTGCTATGTGATGGAACGTACCCACAGGTTTGCAAACATCTTGGGGGTCGGAGGAGAGGACATTATTCTGCCAACTGTTGGGTGCCCACTGCGCTTGCCCTATGCCACCCTGCCTGGAGAGCCTCACAGGTGTTCTACGAATCTTCGCTGCTTCACCCCCAGCCTGCCTAACAGCTAATTCCTCTGTAAAACAAGGTGATTGGGCACAAAGGGGTGGCACCAGATGACCCCACAGCCAGCACTTCCCAAACTTGAATGCGCACACAGTCCCCAGGGGGCCTTGTCAGAGTGCTACTCAGATACAGTAAGGAGGTCTGGCCTCAGCCAGGATGCACCTGCCCACCCTGCGGCCAGGTAAGGCTCTGCTGCCCACAGACTGCATCAAAACACCTCGAGGGAGCTGGGAGCATCAGTGTCCACATTCTGCTCCATCAGCCCGGCGCCTGGGACACAGTGAGCGCTCGTGACACTGGCCAAGCGCCCCAGAGCTGAGTCTTGTCTGATCCTAGCTACGTGGCTATTCTAGAGTGGAGGAAAAGGGGAGGGAATCACGGCAAATACCTCCTGGGGATAGAGATGCAAATCCTGGTGTGACAACATATTGGCTGGGTGACGAGTGCCCCAGAGCCACCCAGGAGCCCGCCCAGCCCCTGCAGACAACACCAAGGCCCCGTGGAGGGAGTGGCCAAGCCAGGCTGGCACTCAGACCTGCCCTCTGCGCAGCACTGTCTCCAGCCCACCCCAACCCTGCGGTCACATGAACAGGGGCTGCCCAGCCGCTTCAGGGCCCATAGAGGCCTCGCCGTGGACCACACACAAACCTGACGCATGGGCTTCCGCCCCTCCTCCTCCTGGGGAATGTCCCGGCTAGCAGCGCCTTTGCCAGGACATCCCCACCCCACACCCACGGCTTCCCTGCTGGGGGGCGCTGGCCAGCCGCCAAGCCCACGGGATGACCCACTGCCCCGACCCGTTTTTCAGCAACACCATTAACTTGCCAGGAGCCGCACTTTCTCTCCTCCCTGAACCGACCCGAGGCAGCCTCCAGCAGCCTTGAAGGGGACGGAGGACACCTCAACACCGCAGGGCACAGAGTGAAAGGATCCACCCCCGGGGAGGGCTGGCTGAGGTGCGTTGGGCCAGGGATGGAAAGAGAATGGAGAGGCAGCTCCCTCCCTGGCAGCAAGCCCAGGGATGCCGTCCCGCCATGGTACCATCCACGGCTCCCTTATGAAGGCCAGCACAAGATGCCGCGAGGAGCACCATGGGGCTCCACTCACAGGAGAACCCTCCAGGTGCGCGCTGTTATCCCCACTGCAGAGATGGGAAGACTGAGGCCATGTGAGCAAAGCAGGTCCAGCAGCTTCAGGAGAAGGAACCACCAGCACCAGGATGCTCTCCAGGGTGGCTGCGGACACTGGCTCCCTCTTTGCCACCCAGGCAATTCAGTCTCTGGAAGCTTCTTTTATCCAGACAGAACAGAACAGGGTTGTAGAAGATGCCTGTGACCCTGACGTTGTACTTCTAGCAATTGATCCCATGGGGGAAATTGGACAAGTGTGCGGTGTGGACAACCACGGTCATCACAGCATTCCTTACAATGGCAAGGAACTGAAACGCTCTGTGCCTCCGCACCAGAGAGCCACTAAGGAGGCTCATTGAGATTCCACAGTACACACAGGTCAGCACGCAGTGCTGCGCACCCACATTATCACGCTTACGCACGCGCCTCATTCCACTGCTCCTCGCTTTACTGCACTTCGCAGATAGTGTGGTTTTTACAAATTGAAGGTTTTTGGCAACGCTGCAAGTCTATCGGCGCCATTTTTCCAACAGCCTGTGCTCACTTCTCTATGTCAGCATTTTTAAGTGTTTTTTTAATCAAGATATGGACATTTTTAAAGACATAATGATATTGCACACTTAATAGACTACAGTGTAGTGTAAATACAACATTCATATGCACTGGGAAATCAAAATATTTGTGTGGCTCACTTTATTACAACACTCCCTTTAGTAATTTATATTTATTTACTGCAATATCTCTGCAGTGTGCCTGTCCATGTCATTTTTGTTTTATTTGAGGTTCAACCTTGTCTGTTGCATTCAGAAGCTTTCTTTTCCTGCTCACTTCTCTTCTCCACCCCTCAAAGATGTTGTGGGTTTGGTTCCAGACCACCACCATGAAGCAAATATCACAATAAAATGAGTCGCAGAAATGTTTTGGTTTCTCAGTGCATATAAAAGTTATGTTTACACTATATTGTTGTCTGTTAAGTGTGCAATAGCATTATGTCTAACCAAACAATGTACACACCTTAATTAAAAATACTTCATTGCTGAAAAATGTTAACGATTATCTGAGCCTTCAGTGAGTCACAGTATCTTTGCTGGTGGAGGGTCTTGCCTTGATGTTGATGGTTGCTGAGTGATCAGGGTGGTGGTTGCTAAAGGTTGGGGTGGCTGTGTCAATTTTTTAAAATATGACAATAATGAAGTTTGCCACATTCATCGACTGCTTTCACGAAAGATTTCTCCATAGCAAGTGATGCTATTTGACAGCATTTTACCCACAGAACTTCTTTTCAAATTGGAGGCAATCATCTCAAACCCTGCTGCTGCTTTATCAACTAATTTGGTTTAATATTCTAATTCCTTTAGCTGTCATCTCAACAGTTTCATAGCAGTTTCACCAGAAGTAGATTTCATCTCAAGAAACCACTTTTCTCATCCATAAGAAGCAAGTCCTCATCCATTCAAGTTTAATCATGAGATTGCAGCAATTTAGTCACATCTTCAGGCTGCACTTCTGATTCTGGTTCTCTTACAATTTCTACCACCTCTGAAGTTTCTTCCTCCACTGAAGGCTTGAACACTTGAAAGTTATCCGTGAGGGTCGCAATCAACTTCTTCTAAACTCCTGCTAATGTTGATACGTTGACCTCCTCCCATGAATCACAAACATTCTTACTGGCATCTAGAATGGTGCATCCTTTCCAGAAGGTTATCAATTTACTTTGCCCAGATCCATCAGAGGAATCACTATGTATGGCAGCTATGGACATACAAAATGTATTTCTTAAATAATATGATTTGAAAGTCAAAATTACTCTTTGATCTGTGGGCTTCAGAAAGAATGTTGTGTTAGGCATGAAAACAACATTCATTTCCTTGGACATCTCGATCAGAGCTCTTGGGTGACAGTGCATTATCACTGAGCAGTGATATTGGAAAGGAATCTTTTTTCTGAGCAGTAGGTCTCAATAGTGGGCTTAAAATATTCAGTAAACCATGCTTTAAACAGAGGTGCTGTTGTCCAGGCTTTGTTGTTCCACTTCTAGAGCACAGGCAGAGTAGATTTACCACCATTTTTAAGAGCCCCAGGATTTTCGGAATGGTAAAAGCAATGGCTTCAACTTAAAGCCACCGGCTGCATTAGCCCCTAGCAAGAGAGTCAGCCTGTCCTTTGAAGCTTTGAAGCCAGGCATTGACTTGTCCTCTCTAGCTATAGAAGCTCTAGATGGTATCTTCTTCCAATAAAGGCTGTTTCATCCACATTGAAAAATCTGTTGCTTAGTGTAGCCCCCTTCCTCAAGCATCTTCTGGATAACTTGCTGCAGCTTCTCCATCGGCACTTGCTGCTTCACCTTTCGCTGTTACATGACAGTTTCTATCCTTAAACCTCATGAACCAATCTCTACTAGCTTCTAACTTTTCTTCTGCAGCGTCCTCACCTCTCTGAGCCTTCACAGAATTGAAGAGAGTTAGAGCCTTGTTCTGGATTAGGCTTTGGCTTAAAGGAGTGTTGTGACTGGTTTGATCTTCTATTCAGACCACTAAAACTTTCTCCATATCAGCAATAAGGCTATTGTGCTTTCTTATCATTCCTGTGTTCACTGAAGTAGCACTTCTAATTTCCTTCAAGAACTTTTCCTTTGCGTTGACAACTGGGCTGACCATTTG
Organism: Indri indri; assembly: GCA_004363605.1. Lineage (NCBI taxonomy): Eukaryota > Metazoa > Chordata > Mammalia > Primates > Indriidae > Indri > Indri indri. The sequence goes on from RJWJ010005983.1 coordinate 8,974, forward strand.
GCATAAGAGGTCTGGCTCTGTTTTCGACATGCCTTCCTCGCTAAGCTTAGTCATTTCTAGCTTTGGATTTAAAGAGATGTGTGACTCTTCCTTCCACTTGAGCTCTTAGAGGCCACTGCAGGGTTATTCACTGGCCTAATTTCAATATTGTTGTGTCTCGGGGAACAGAGAGGCTCAAGGAGAGGGAGGGAGAGAGGCAGGGGAATGGCCAGTGAGCGGAGCAGTCAGAACACACATTTATTAAGTTTGCTGCGTTATGTGAGTGCGGTTCGTGGTGCCCCAAAACAGTGAAAACAGTAACATCAAAGATCACTGATCACAGATCACCATAATTGATATAATATTATAATAATAATGAAAAAGCTTGGAATATTGTGAGAATGACCAAAATGTGACACAGAGACACAAAGTGAGCACATACCATTGGAAAAATGGCACCAATAGACTTGCTTGAGCCAGGGTTGCCGCAAACCTTCAGTTTGTAAAAAATGCAATATCTGTGAAGTGCAATAAAGTAAAGCACAATAAAACAGAACATGCCTGTACATTGTATTAAGTACTGTAAGTAATCTAGAGATGATTTAAAGTATACGGAGGATGTGCGTGGGTTGTATGCAAATACCACACCATTTTATATCAGGGACTTCAGCATCTGTGAGTTTGGGTATCTGTGGGGGTCCTGGGACCAGTTTACCCCAGATACTGAGGGACAAGTGTATTTGAAAAGAAAGAGTGTGAAAAAAAAAAAAGAAAAGAAAGAGTATAGACAAATAACATTTGGGGTCTAAGAACCATTGATTTTGGAGGTGGGAGATCAAATCTTTTTTTCCTCATCTGTATTTTCTAATTTTTCTTACAGTAAGTACATATTAGCAGGGCGTGATTAATTTTTTTTTTTTTTAAGTTAAGAAAACATCGTGGCTGGTCAAATGCAGGTAGTCTGATCTCTCATCAGCATCTTCTCCAGCTCTGGGATTTGCTGACCTCCTGGAGATGTCCCATTGCTATGCAGAGACAGGGCCCTGAGCTGGCCCGTGACACAGACCTGTAGCCGCCGCGGTCCTCCTCTGAGCCCCGAGCCACGTGGAGTCCTCTGCTCTGTTTAACATCCTGCTCATCCATGGGCCTCCTTCCCTCTCCCCTTTCCAGATCCACAAGTGTTCTAATAACAATGTCAGTGACAAGCGTAAATACGACAGCAACCACTGGCCTGTCCAGGCCTGTCTAGGACCATTCTGCTCCTAGAAGGTGTGGGCAGCAAAATGAGCCCATTTGCAGAGAATTTCCAGGCTCCGCGCTGCCTGACCCAGGGACAGAGCTTCTGTGTTGAGGGGGCTCTCCACTGTTGACGCCACCCCCCTTTCCCTGCTTAGCCCCCACCACCCACAAATGCCCCCTCCTAGGAGACACCCTCCTCGAACCCTTGGCTGATATCCTCACTTCTTTGCCCTGTGCTCCCAGGAGCAGGACCCAAAAGCCTGCCCAAAGAGGAGAGACGCCTAAGCCATGAGCTCCCACCAGTAAGAGGCCTGGAGGACCAGGCTGTGCACAGACAGCATCAAGCCTGTCCCCAAGGCCACTTGCTAACATTCATTCTTTTATTCTATTTATTTAAGGCTCCTTTGTGCCCAGCACACCACGCATACAGCAGGAGCAGCGCCCGCCCCCACCTGTCCTCGTGGGGTCTGCAGTCCAGTGGGAGAGGCAGACGTTACAAGTGCAAACACACACAATTCCCACTCTGACAGGCGCAGTGAAGGAGGGGTGGGGCTCAGAGCCCACGGCGGGGCTGAGGCCCTTCATCAGGCAGGAAGGTGGACTTGCCACCAACAGCAGCCCCTCTCCATGGGTGCTCGCCAAGGGTCAAGCCAGGTTCCTCACCCAGTCCCCCACATAACTCCCTGGAGCCTGGAGGTGGCTCCCTGGGTTCCTCATCTGTCGGAGAGGGCACACGCCCAACCCCCTGACATCACCCAGCTGACCAGAGGCAGGAGCTGGGCATCAGGGGAGGGACATGGGGCTGGGGTCACAATTGCTTCCTGGGCACCTGCCCTCCACACCCAGGCTTTGAAGAGGGTCTTCTCAAGGACCCCCCTGTAATTAATTGCTCAGACAATGTTCTGGGTAACGCCACATCTGAAGACAAAACAGCTCAACCTCTCTGGCCAATCAAAATCCGTTCACTTGGGCAAATGTAGAAAAACCAACAGCCAACACCAGGCAGTATTAAAAATCACGGTACAAAATGGTCTCAAAATAGACTCCAATACACAATTCCCATGGCAATGGCCCCACACCTAAGGGCCACCTCCAGGGCAGCCGGGAATGCACGGACACGGACGTGGGGCAGGGGCAGCCCAGCCTCTCTGGACAGGCCGCCCTGGGGTGTCCCACCATCCACAGCAGCTCAGGGGCAGAGAGGGACCCAGGCTGGGGCTCCAGTCCCATTTCCTCCCCAGAGAAAGGAGCGCCTGGGGAAAAAGCTGGGGAGTCCAGTGGCTGGGAAGTCACCAATATCCTAACATGTGTGGGCTGGGGAGGACCACGGGAGCAGAGAGCCCAAGCCAGGCAGCACCCCACGGGCTCCTCCCTGCCCAATCTCCCACAGTGTCATGGGGCAGAGGCATTGTGCCTGGCCAGAGAGGGTGGACGCACGGTGGGGAACAGCCAGTCCTGTGGGGAGCACCTAGACAGGTGGGGAGGAATAAATGAACAGCCAGCCACAGGATCAACCCACCTGCCACTGACACAGCCCTAATTCCGTGCAGAACGGGATGTGGGCAAAGAGAACCAGAGACAAGGGAGTCCTTGCGCCTTGAATTTGGGGAGCTAACTGCCCCCTTAGTTGCCAAGTGGGCACCCAGCAGAAGTGGGCTCCACACCTTGCCTGCTAGGGACAGAAAGTAGAGGTGGGCTCTGGGTAGGCTCCGGGCTGGAGGGAACAAGGAGGTGGGGAGATGATTAAGGGGCACGGGCTTTCTTTCCGAAAGGAGGAAAAGGTTCTAAAATCGACTGTGCAGACATTTGCATATATCTGTGAAAATGCTAAAAACCACTGAGTTGTGCACTTTAAATGAGGGAACTGTATAGTACGTGAGCTATATCTCAGGAAAGCTGCTACCGAAAAGGAAGAAAACCTTGCTGGGCCTATGCCAGGAGCCATGAAGGGCACCTAAGCAGCACCTGGCTGGTGCCAGGTGAGCAGTGGGTACATGTGCCTCCCACCTGTCACCTCAGCAGCCACCATCCCATTTAACATCCCTACCAATCTGACCTGGGAAACACCATTACCCCATTTTACGGACGGAGACAGCAGGGCTGGAACTGCAAGGGCCTACCAGGGCTGCGCAGCTGGCAAACAGCAGACTGGAAAGAGAATGCACAAATACAAGCAAAATGTCAGCTGTATACATTTAGGACAATGGGTTAAGTCCTTTTGCCAGTTGTAAAATGCCACCAAAGAAACGGTAGGCCTCCCTTCCCTTCTGCTGTAGCCAAGAGCGGAGTGGGTTCCCAGGGTGCTCTGGGACACCAGCCCCTGCCACCCCCAGCAGAGAGAAAAGTATTCATCCCAGTATCACACCGAGCCCACACCCCACCCACGCGCCAGCTCCTCAAGGCCAGATTTGAGCCTCCCTCTTCCTGGAGCCAGAGCTGACTGCGGCAGCCACGGCAGCGCCCTGCCCCCGCCCTCGCCCTGTGTTTACTCCTCATTTGCACGCTCTTCCCACCCTTCTGGCTCGAAACCCCCACGGCAGGCCAGGGAGACGATGACCCCACGCTGGTTTCCCACAGCCCTTTTGGGTGTGCTGGGGACTGATGGTTTACGTCCCCCCAAAATTCCTCCACTGAAGTCCTAACCCTTAATGTGACAGTACGTGGAGGTGGGGCCTTGGGAGGTGATCAGGTTTAGAAGAAGCCGTGAAGGTGGGGCCCCATGGTGGATCACTGTCCTTAGAAGCAGAGGAAGGGGCAGATCTCTCTCTCTCCTCTTTCTTCTTTCTCTCCGCCATGCGGGGACACAGCAAGAAGGCCACGGGCTACAACCTGGCAGTGGGCCCTTCTAGAGCCATCCTGCTGGCACCCCGACTGCGGACTTCCAGTCTCCAGAGCTATGAGAAATAAATGTCTATTGTTCGAGCTCCCCGTCTATGGTATTTTGTTACAGCAGCCCCGAGTGGACAAAGTCAGGGTACTGGGGCCAGGAGGACAGACGCCAGTGTCTCTTCGAGCCATCTGTCTGAGAGCCAGGGGACCTTGCCCTTCTCTTTCAGAGATGGGGAGCCTGGGTCTCTGTCACACCTGGGCACACAGCTACTGAGAGGGGAGCGAGGCCTTGAACCAAAACCCCATGACCCCAGCCCCTGGCTCTGCCCAGGACACCTCTGCCACCCCTCCCCTGGCCAGATGGCCTTTCTCCTCCCCTCTCCTGTTCTGCTCGAGGCCCTCCTCTGCTGCCACATTTGTGAGAGCCACCAGGTGCTGTGATGGGGCCCAGGCTGTTGGTCACTAAAGCCCTAACACCCCAGCGGCCCTGAGGCCTGGCAGCGAAATGGGGCTTTGTCCCAGGGCGGGGCCTGCCCTGGCCCCGTGTCAGCAAGCGCTTCCCTGAGAACCTCAGCAAACGGCCATCTCCCTCATGTGGCACTCGGGGACCTGGCTCTTCCTGCCCACAAAGCCTTCCCCACACTGGGCCCCCTCCCCCCTCGGGCTCCCTGACAGCAGACACAGTCTGGGCTACTAGAAATAGCACCGGCCGTGGAGTCAGACACACTGGGACTCAGTCCCGGCTCTATGCTTTTTGGCTGAGCGAGCTACAGGAAAATTACCTCATCTCCCCAAGCCTCAGTTGTCCACCAACCCCAAAAGGAGCAGAGGGGAGGATTGAATGAGGTAATAAGGTCCCCGGCAGGGCTGTACTCCAGGGCACAGGCAGTGCCTGACCTGGAAACACACAGAGACACTCAGGGGCCAGGGCTGGGCTGGGGGAGAAGAGAGTGGGCAGGAGGGGAGATGTCCTGCACCTCCCCACACACCCTGCTGCCTACCCTGTCACCTGGGCTTGTCTTTACCCAAATGTACTCTGTAGTCTCAGTGGGCTCAATGTCCCCAAATTCATGTTAAAACCCTAACCCTAATGTGACAGTATCAGAAGGTGGGGCCTTAGGTCATGGGATGGAGCCCTCATGAATGGGGTCAGTGTCTGAGAGGCCAGAGAGCTAGGTCGCTCTCTCTACCATGCAGAGATCCAAGAAGTCAGCGGTCTGACCAGAAGGGGGCCCTCACAAGAACCTGACCTGCTGCCACCCTGATCTTGGACTTCCAGCCTCCAGAACCGTGAGAAATAAAATTCTGTTGTTCACAAGTCACCCAGTCTGTGACACTTTGTTACAGCAGCCCAAACTAAGGCACACTCTCAGTCCCTGCCTTGGCTAAGCTGACCCCCTGCCCGAGAGCTTGTGTCTCCCCACCCACACTTCCCAGCCATTTCCACAAACCAAGTCAACCTCGACATCTCCTAGAAGCCTCCCATGACAGATCCTGCTGGTGTTCACCAAACCTCACAACCTTGCACACATTTCCTCCTGGGCACTCAGCTAGCCAACATTTCTCAGACCCCTTTGCGGTTAGGTAGCGTCATGTGACCAAAGTGCTGGCCAGTGGAATGTGGGCATAAATGATACACACCACTTCCAAGCCTATCCTGTGAAATATGTCCCATGACACCTGCAGGCTTTCTTTCCCCATTGCCCCATTGGCCAGTTGAATGGAGAGGGTGCCAAGGCCCCAGCAGAGGGCAGAGACACAAGATGGAAGGAGCCTGGGGCCCTGAGTGACTAAGTGGAGCAGAGCCTCAACTCTAACCTGCATTAATGTGAGATCAAAATAAATTTATACTGTGTTAAGCCACTGAGAAACAAGGGCTGTTTGTCATAGCAGTTGGCCTATGCTGACTAATACACATCCTTCCCTCTTCTCGCAACAAGAGCAGCCAGCGGCAGCTCCCTCTTCAACTCCCACTCCTAGCCCTTTGCTCTCAAGACCATCATTGGCTGGGTACTTGTCTGTCTCCTGCTCCACTCTGAGCTCTTTGAGAACAGAGCTACGACTGTGACTTTCTCATTTCTGTTTCCCTAGCTGGGGATGGTGCAGTATAAATTTTGCCTGACTAACACACCAGAATTTCTCAGAATAGGGCTACCTGGAAAATACGAAGTTTGCCTACCAAGGGCCTTCTGGACCTGATTCTCCAAGAGAAAGCACATACTATGTGAGCCTCATGCCATGCACTGTCCTATGCACTTCCCAAGTGTGTGCTCCATGTAACCCGCACAAAATGGAGGCACAGAGGAGGGGACTTACTGTCACAGGCTCATGGCTGGTATGCTGCAAACACAGGACAGAAACCCAGATCAGCCAGGAGGCCCCAGAACACACGTGTGTCCCTTGGAGGCAGCTGGCATGCTGCCCTTGGGCCTGTCACCCCTCCTGCCCCACCTGCTGCTGCAGAGGCGCATCTGGGCAGGCCCTGTGCAATCCTCCCACCCCAGCTCAGCCGAGTGAAGACACTGAAAGCCGCCCCTCCAGCCGACCAGGTGTGAGGCATCTGAGAGACGGATGGTGGCCCCCAGGTCGGGGCCTACATGCCAAGGAGCCCACCAGGGCTTGAGATTGAGGACCCCATCCCTGGGGCTTGGAGACTAAAGGTAGACCCACAGGGACACTGCCTCCTGCATACAAACTGCCTCACAGATACCCTGTCCCTCGAGATGTGGGTACGCACGGCATTAGTGGCTCCCACCATTGTTAACACACTGAAGTTCTTTGTCCCAGCTGGGCAACAGCCAGTCCCTTAACTGCCACCCCACACACCCCATCCCCTACAAGGACCAACTAAAGGCACACACTGGGCCAGCAGTGGTCGTGCTGGACGCTAGTGCTCTTGCTGTCACCCGTGAGTGTGTGCCTCTGTGATGCAGATGAGGAAACTGAGGCACGGACACTGAGTCACACTGGAAACGAGAGCCAGTGCTGGGCTCCTGTGCAGGCCCATCTAACCCGAGGGCCTGTGGCTCTTCCCATAATGTGTCCCATGGGCTAGTCTGACCCCACATGCCAAGAAGTATTCATCACCCGGCTCGCCTGGGCTGCTGGTTTGTTTAAACCTTAAGAGGCAGCTCAAGACCAAGAAAGAACATAATTCCTCTAAATGCCAAGCATTTGGCTGAGGGAGAAAAAGTGGGCTGGACACCCTTACAAGGAGGAAGACAAATAAACCAGATGCTCCCCAGTCCTCATGGCCACAGAGCAAGACCTCGCGTCCCAGCCCAACAGGCCCAGGCGCACAGCCCGGCACACCCACTAGGGTGGCCCAGCTGTGGCTGGGGGGCTTCTCTACCCACTGGCACCAGAGGCCGATACCTGCTTGGGCCTGGAGACCACTGGACTCACAAGGTCCAAAGTTTCCCCCAGATGTCTCAGGGTCATGAGAATTCTTTGGAAGCCTCTGGAATCAAGATTCTGCCCAAGGTGCAGCCCCCTCTCAGCCCCCCTGAGGTCAGTGTCCCTCTGGGACCACTGCCCCACATCCATCCAGGCTTTCAGGAAGCTCCCCAGGTCAGGGCAAGGTGTGTCTGGGTCTTGGTTCGCAGCCAGTTCTTAGCTCTGAGGCCTTTGCAGGCCTCCTACTATGCTGGGATAAGGCTCTTGGAAGCCTGGTCCTCACACAACTGGGCCGTTCTCCCAGCACATCCAAGGGCCTCTGGGATCCCTAGAGAAGGTCTCTGATGCAGCCACACAGAGTTGATAGAAATTCCATGGTCAGTTCTAATGTCCACAGACACCATCCCCTTCTGGAGTCAAAGGTCTGTGGACTTGTGTGGGCTGGGCGGGCCCCCAGGCCTCACCTGGCCAGGGCTGAAGGCCTCACCTGGCCCCTGCTGCCACATGGGCTCCTGTCTTTGAACAGATGGTAATAAATGGCCTCTCTCCCCAGGCTGTATTGAGGCAAGGAAAATGCAACCTTCATCAGCAGGGCCCAGCAAAGTCCAGCTCTACCTCCACAGGGTGCATGACCGGGTGGCTGCTGCAGAGGCTTGGTCTACACTGGCTGAAAGAACACTGGTTGAAAAGATGCACTTGCAGGTTTGGTTTTGGATACCAACACCTCTCTCCCTTCTCCCTCACTCAGGGAACCCCAGTTTTATTTGAAACAACAGTGGGTCCAGCTAAAAATACTACCAGGAGTAGCCATGTGGCCCAGCCCCAGCCAATGACAGCCAGCGGAAGTTGATGCCAGGTGGGTTCCGGGAGAGCGCCTGCGCCAGACAGGCCCAGCTGGCACCTACCTCTGCTCTTCCTCCTCCTGCATAGAAGGCAGGATGAGGAGCGGCAGGCGAGAGCCACTTGCTGAGGACGGGTGCAAGAGGCTGCAAGGGGCCCAGGGCCCTGACGAGTTCCCATGGAGCCACACCAGCCCAGCCTGCTGCCCCCTGACCTCTTGTTATGTGGGAAATCCCAAATAACTCTGAGTTTTCTTACAAGAAGACAACACAGTCTTTTCTGATAGAAGTAGCCATCATTCAACCTCGGGCCTCTGGGCATGCCCGTCCCTGGGCCCCCACAGCTTAGCATTTGCTTAGAGAGGTTAAAGCACTAGTCCACAGTCACACAGCCTGTGAGTGAGAGGGTAGGACTTGAACCCAGATCTTCTCGAAGGTGCCCAGGGTCCTCCCTCAGGGCAGGTAAACTGAAGCCAGAGCAGGCAGCCAGGGCAAGCAGGGCTCCAGGCTGGTTCACTCAGCAATGAGCAGGCGCTGGCTGAGCCCTTCCCATGCCCCAAACCTCGACTTAGGAGACTTGGGAAGGAGGCAGTCAGGGTAGAGGCTGCAGCCCCCTTCTCTTTCTGCCCACAGCCCATGCCTCACCTGCAGCCAGGGCATCTTTCTCCAATCCACCTCACGCCACATCTGAGTGACAGAGCATCCTGGGTGAGGTGAGCATTCACCGTGTGCCGGGAACAGGCCTACCTGGGCATGAGGTCTGGGGGTCCGCGGCTCCCACCCGCATCAGGCCTCTTCCCCTGCACCACCTGGCCCTGCCTCATGCCTGTGAGGCCTCAGGAGTTGTGCCCGAGGCCAGCAGGAGCTGGCAGCTTCCCTTCCGGCTGGCAGCGCCTCTGCCCAGAGCCAGCCAAGTGCGGCCTCCAGGCTTGGCCTTGGTCAGCAGTGGCAGGAGCACAGGGACCAGAAGGTCCAGTGCCCCGGTCCTCCAGGAGTGGAAGAGGGGCAGGCAGGGTCCAGATTCAGAAAGGAGCCTTCCCGAAGGCGTCTCCCAGCCCTGATCTTCCTGGTCACTTTCCCCAGGAACTGCAGCCAGGGCCATTGTCCCGGGCCTGCAGGTGGCAGCTCCTGGGGCAGCCCCGTCCTATACACCTCAAGGGGCCATGAATGTGGACAGCAGAAGGGCCACCTCGGGGACAGTCCTAGGCTGGAGGAGGGGCAGGAAGAGTGGGGACCAGCAAGAAGGCGGCCCTACCTGCTAGGGCTTCAGTGGCTTAGACCTGCCTCTCCTTCCCCACCACCACCACCGCGCACAAAGCCTCCACCCTCGCAGCCCCCACCAACCCCCCACCTCCCCTCTGGCCCTGCAGCCCATACATGTCACCTGCTGCCAGGGAGGGTCCTCCTCGAATGCACTCACCACAGGACACTGATTGTTTGCTCAGCCCAGCGAGCTTGTGTCTCACTGTGTGCCAGGCATGTCCCTGTGTGCTGTCCGTCCACACCCATGGTGCCCACATGGCGGGTGAGGAAACCAGGGCCCAGAGAGGGTGAGTAACTTGTCTAGGGCCACCCACTACTAGATGGACACTCCAGGATTGAACCCAAGTGGTTTAATTCCCCCATCCCAGAGCTATGCCCTCTCTCTGGCTCCAAGGTCTAGGGTGTAAAACCCAGATTCCTCCACACAGCTCCCACAGCCCTGGCCACTGGCCTGGGGCTCCCTGCACCCTTCCCCCGCCACCTCCTCCTCGCAGCCCTCTCCTCCCACAGAGCAGAGCTCCAGATTTGCAACTATCCCCCACCCAAGCATAGTCGTGGCCTCCAGGTCTGCCCTCTCTGCCTCGGAGCCAACAGCGTCCGGCACTGTGTCTAGCACAGCACACGGCAGGCGAACGTCACACAGTGTGCACCCACCGCGTGCCACATGCAGGTACCAGCCAAGCACTTCCCCACGTCATCTCAATTAATCCTCCCAAAACCTCCAGGAAGCAGCCACCATTCTACCCATTTCCCCTACAGAGACACCGGGCTCTGCGCTACGCAGTCTGTTCAACGAGGAAGCAGCAGACCAGGACGCACAACACCCCCAAGGAGGCCGCGCCCACAGCTGGCTCTAACCGCTGCTGTGCTCCCCTGGCTAGCACACCAGTGTGGTCTGGGCCGAGGGGCGAGGCAGAGGCACAGGCCACACTGAAGGGACCAGTGGCCAATGCCCAGAGCTCCACAGGAAGGCGCGAAAAAAGAAGGGCAGAGTCGTGTGGGGGAGATCCACACATCTCAGAAGTTTGGACTTGACCCTGCAGACTTCCTGGCACCCCTGAGCGTTTGAGAGCTGGAACAAGGGCCACTGGCTTTAGGAAGCTCCTCCTGACCCGAGGGGCTGCAGAGAGCACAGCTGGCTGCTCCCTTTGCAGTAGCAATGAGAGTCCAGGGCTGCTGGGCCAGCTTCCCTGGTGAGGCCAGCAGGGTGTCAATCCTCCATCATAGTGTGGGGCCAGGCAACCCAGAGTGGACACCTGCCCCAGCAACCTCCTTGGGAGAGAAGACATCAGGGCATGGCCACGGCTATTTAACTAAACGGCAGCTTGCGTGACCTGGACAGTCAGAGTTGTGCTTAGAGCTCAGGAAAGGAGCCACTTGGAAGAGTGGCCCAACCCCAGGTGAAAAAAGATGGACTCCTGCCAGTGGCCTGCCCATATGGAAGCTTCCAGTGGCATCACCAGAACCAGGCCAGGCCCTGCAGCTGCCCTGGGATTTGGAGGTCAGCAGGTGCTGTGGGCTGAGCAGGGAGGATGAGGGGTGCAGGGAGAACCCCAGATCCACAGGAAGCAGGACTGCCCTCCCAATTGGACCACCCACCACTTCTTGCAAATGCCTGCCATTCAGATTCGTGGGCTGCTGTTTTTCAAGGATTTGCTTTTCTGAAAGACCTGGAGAATATTCTAGAACAGTTAAATATAGCTCTCGTCAAAGCTGTCCCATTTACATGCCTATGTTCATTCAAGAAACATTCTCCGAGGGCCTGCTTGGTGCCAGACACTGGGGGTTGGCCTCAGCCACCACGAGGTGAAGAAGCTGGGCCCTGCCGAGAGGTGCTGGGGGCAGGGGATGAAGACTGGCTTGGGAAGAGCTGAGCACAACAGAGGGTGACAGGTGCGGAGCTGGCAGGCACCCTGGAGCTGCAGGGACACACAGGAGAGGCACCTAACCAGCCAGAGGCTGACAGAGGAGGGGTCTTTAGTGGTTAGGGACATGCTGCCCCAGCCTGTGACTCAGTCTGCATGGGGCAGAGGTCAACTGAGGGACAGGGCTTAGTGGCAAGCAAGAGCTCAGACTTCAAGGGCCATGGTGAGCAATGCATGTATGCTGTGGGCCACTGGGAGCCATCAATGGCTTCTGAGCAGGGGAATGACTTGACCTGCTCTGCTGGGTGGGCAGCTTGCTGGACATCAGCACGGGCCTGAGCCATGTCAGAAGTACATGCAACTGGGAGACGGCTGCGTGGGTAGCATTGTCTAGTGCAGTGTTGCGTACCGCCTGGTGCACCCGCACCCCCACCCCCACCGCCAGCCCTTCAAAAACAAATGCTTAGGTCATGCCCAGAAGAAGCCAGAAATTAGAGAGGGCTCCTCTGCGTGCCCAGAATGGACCTAGGCTGAGCTGGAAAACAAAACCCAAGAGAAAAAGCCAGAGCATTTCCCATAGTCAGGTCTCCTGGGTCTTGGTGGTGGGCAGCGGGGAGACTTCAGGCCGGGGCAACAGGGCTGGGGAGGAGGTCACCGGCAGTTCCCTTCTAAACCAAAAAGAGGGCAGGGCCCAGATGGTGGCAAATGCCCACGGAGAGGAAGGAGAAGAGCAGCACAGCACTCGACACTGCCTCGTAGGGGAGGCTGCGGGGCCCAGGACTAAGGCTTACAGAGACGAGCGCAGCGCCCCACCAGCTTCAGACTTCTCCCCGCCAGATGGGGTGAGGAGCAGGTGTCTGGACGCCGGGTAGGAAGAAAGCAGCCAGAGAGAGTATCGCCTGCCCAGCCCCTGCCAGCAGCTTCTCCCCGCTCACGCCCTCCTCCCCTCAGCTCTTCCCCCTCTGAGATGCTCCCCTGCTGACAGCATCCCCCATTTCAGCTCCATTTTCTCTTCTGATTCTTTTACTGGGGACTCTTGGACATCCCAGGATGCCAAATGAAGCAGCACATGGCCTCTCTCTTCAGCAGCAGGTCGGAGGGTTTCCGTCACCAGCTACCGGACTTCAGAGCCAACCTTGTCTGTGGGCTCATTTCATACACAAGAAGACCAAAGCCCAGACAGGAAAGCAGACCTGCCCAAGGGATCGGAGTCGACCATGTGTTACCAGGTCACATCCAGGACATGTGGTAGCTGACCCACAGCTGGGGGCTTAGAGGTCTACCCCTGTCACAGGAGGTATGTGAGCAGAGTGTGCAGGGCCTCTGAACATGCCACCAGCAGGTCCTTTCCTCCCCAGGAGTCTGGACTCGATGTCCCCTAAGTCTCAAGGCAGGAGTGAGATGGGGAATGCAGCCACACCCCCTTCTCCCAGTCATCTTCCAACGACTGGTCTAAGTGTGGTCATGAGGCACAGCCCTGGCCAATGAGGTAGAGGCAGAAGTTACTGGAGGGGGATTTAGGAAAGTTTGTTAAAAGGACAGGGTCAGCTGCCATAACCCTTCTGACCTTTGCCCCACCTTCTTCCTGCCTGAAACAAATACCAATACGTTACAGACGACAAAGCCAAAAAAAAATCAAAGAAGGCCAGGTCCCAGGCGGTGTACCCCAGGGACTGGCACCATCACTCACCGGACATTCCGCCTAGCCGTCCCCTGGGAACGCCATGGCCTCTGGTTGTCTCCAAGTCAGCAGCATTTCTGTGTGCAGTGTGGTCCTCACACCAACACAGCATTACTCGGTGAACCCTCAGTGAGGGCACGAGAGCACATTCTTTTGTGCAGTTTAGCTCCAAACCTCTCTGATGATAGCATTAACATAATAGAACATTATCTGATGGTATAACATTTCACATGTTTTCTTTTTGTCCTTTCTCCTAGGAAGCGACAAGTAAATTTGAACCTCTATCACAGTCAATATGAAAGTTAGTACACATGAATCACACATGCACCCCAGATTTTGGGGCTGGCTTTATACCTTATTTTTATGTCTTTCTGTTATAAGCCACGCCAAAACCTTCCTAGAAGAAAAAAGGGTAAAAATAAGCTAAAAACATGAAAATATATATATATATATATTTTTATATAGATCTATCTATATATATATATATATATATATATAACAAATGCTAATAAAAGAAAGCAGGCATAACAATAATATCAAGGGAAAAAATAACTTAAGGCAAAAAGCATTAAACACTATAAAACAGCATGTTTTGTACAGGCAAGCTTATATCCACCAAGAAGAAATAACAAACACAAACCTTTATGTACCTAACCACATAGCTTCAAAATACATGAAGCTAAAATTATCAAAAATGCAAGAAGATAAGTCACAGTGACAAAGCATGGAAAGAGACTCTAATGGATCCCCCTCAGAAATTAAATAGACCTAATAATAATAATAGTTAAATTATAAAGTAAATGAGGTGAGCTGATGTGATGATGCTGGGGACTGTAGTGAACTGGAAAGAGCACATGCTCCATTTAAGGCATAAACATTAATAAAATAATGATAATTTAAAATACTATATCTGCTAAACCCAACATGTGGGCAGGCTAAATGAGCCAGTAATCACTAGCTTTCAAGCCTTGAAAAGGATCTGAATTAGATAATAAGTTTGATTTAACGTATTTGTGTAGTACTTTATACACAACAAAGAGATAAATGTTGGATATTTTCAAATATCCATGGAACTCTAAAAAAGTAATTACTGAGCTACAAAGAAACAGTCCAATAATGTTTAAAACATAAAAATTATGCATTAGAAATGTGTCTACAGAGAGTGAACATCCAATACATGTTAGCTATTTCAAATATTTGCAATGCAATAACTAACTCAATCTTCTCAACAACTTTGAGGGCTGTTGTTGTGTTGTTCTTATTATGTTATTAAGTATGAAATGTCTAATTTCATACTTCTGAGGTATTTTATGTTAACGCTTCTTGTTTTATTTTTATTGTAAAGGTACATCCTCATTCTCTCAAATGCACGTTTTGACTTGTGATTATATTTCAATTTTTTAAAACAATTTTTGTACAACCATACACAAGTCAAAAATTCGTATTATTTTCAAATATGAGTTCCATCATAAAACCAATACAACACAGACAGCTCAAAATAGCAATAAAGTGTTTGGAAAGGATGTGGCTAATGAACACACAGTACATCATGGTTTAAAAAGTTCTGTTCTAGTAATTTTAATCTTAAAAATGAACCATGTGGACGACCTGAGACCAAGGTAAATAACAATAAACTAAAACCTATAGAGGAAGCAAATTCATCTCAACCAACACATAAATTAACAAAAAGGTTTGACGTTACTATTCCAACAATATTAGACCATTTAAAACAAATCAACAAGGTGAAGAATCTGGATAGATGGGTACTATGTAAATTAAACAAACATCAAAAGAAAAATCATCTCGAAGCTTGCCTTTCATTGCTGTCATGACATAAAGGTGATCCATTTCTACATCATATTGTTACTGATAAAAAATAGATTCTTTTTGACAATCACAATGATTGAATAAAGATAAAATGCTGAAACACAGTCCAAAACCAAATATTCATGAAAAAAATGTAATGGTGTCTGTTTTGTGGTCTGGCACTGGTCCAGCTTCATAAAACCTAGTTATAAACCTGCTTGATTACAGCAGATGTCTACTAAAACCGATTGGATGAAATGACGAGGGCTTATGATTAAACAGCAGAGATTGGTCAACAGGGACAGGCCAATCCTCTTAAAAGACAACACTCAACCACATGCCACACAAACAACATTGTTTAAACTACAGAGCCTGGACTTAGAAACTCTCTGTCATCCACTGTATTCACCAGACCTTACACCAACTGACTACCATTTCTTCCAGACTTTGGACCACTTACTACAAGAAAAAATATTCAATTCTCAACAATCTGTGAAAAATGCCTTTTGCAAGTTCATTGCCACTCACTCTTCAGGCTTCTTTGCTGCTGGCATAAACAAGCTACCATTAAGATGACAAAACTGTGCCAATAGTTGAGACACATACTTTGATTAATTGTGCTGCTTCCTGTTTGAGATACAATAAATTAAACTTTTGATTCAAAATCCGACATTTCATATCTAATGACCTAATATCATTCTCATTTTATAGATAGCAAAAGCCAAGGCAGAAAGAAGCTGAATTATATGCCCAATGTCACACAATTAGTAAATGACCAAGATAGAATAACACATAGACTTATCTAATCACTATGCTAGTGAAAGTGTGTGTGTATGTGTGTGTGTAACTTCAAAACACACATCTCAAATAACCCTTGGATTAAAAAAAAACTCACACATTATTTATAAATAAACAATAATGAGAGAACTACGGGATGCAGCCAAAGTGGCACACAGAGGAAAACATATAGCCTTTAGTACATTTTTCAAAAAAAATAGAGAGAGAGAGAGAGAAAGCCTAGTGTCTGTCAGTGCATGAAGCTAGGAAAAAATAAATAAACCTAAAGAATGTAAAATAAACACTTAATAAAGATAAAAGCAAAAATCAATAAAATAGATAACATACTATAATAAAACCAATAGCTGGTTCTTTTAAAGATGAATAAATGTTGGCAACTAATTCCAAATATTTTCAAACAATGTAAGAGCCAAAGAAAACACATGTGCACACCAGAGCCTGTGAGAGAGCCAAGTGTTGCATTCTCCTCTACACTGCGACCTGCTGCCAGCTGTCACCTCTTGGAAGTGGGGCTGAGGGGCTGAGCCATGAGCCTTCCACTTCTATGCTATGTTCTGTTTGATTTTTCTTAAGTTTTTACTATGCAAATTTTGAAATATATACCAAGGCAGAGAAGAAAGAATAATTAACCCCTAGATATGAATAATCAAGCTTCAGCAATTAAGAACTCATGGCCAATCTTGTTTCATCTAGATCCCCACCTACCTTCCTTGTGATTCAGGTTGTTTTAAAGCAAATCTCAGACATGTCATCTATAAATGCTTCCATATCTCTTAAAGATAAAGACTCATTTATTATACATAGCCATATTAAAATAGTCACACCAAAAAGTTAACATTAATGTGTGTGCATATGTTTAAAATACAGAAGTGTGGCATGATGCCTATTTAAAAACCCAGTTAAGAAAAAGGTTTAAAATCATGATAGATTTAATAGACCTCAAAACATGCCGAAGGAGACAGGATCCCCCACAGCCTGCAAATGGGGACACCGAGGCTGCGGGCAATGGAGTGGCCTGCCTGCCATCCCCAGCTAGTCAGAGATGGAGGAGGGATTTGAGCCAAGGCCCCCCCATGACCTGTTCTGGGCTGGGTCCACTCTACCATGGCAGGTTTTCAAAACACAGCCCGATTTTGAGAATGACAATAGGTGAATTAACACATTTGGGCAGCAAAATATTCTTGACCCTCACAAGATAAACTCAGATTCACGTGTAACACGGGAGAGAAGCAACACACGTTGGGTGACTTGCACATGACAGGCCCTGGACAGGTCTTTCATTTCCCTGATCTCGCACCATCCTCACAGCGGTCCTGGGAGGCTGTTTTGAGCTGAACTGTGCTGTGTCTCCTTGCACCAAATTCATTGTTGAAATCCCAACTTCCATTACCTCCAAATGTAACTGTATTTGGAGGTAATTGAGGTAAACCAAGGCCCTTAGTTTAGGCCCTAATACAATGTAACTGGTGTTCTTATAAGAAGAGGAGATCAGGACACACATACATGCACATGCACAAACACACACACACACACAGAGGGAGAGGACGACCATCCACAAGCCAAAAAGAGAGGCCTCAAGAGAAATCAACCCTGCTAACACCTTGACCTCAGACTTCTAGTCTCCAGAACTGTGAGAACATTAATTTCTGTTGTTTAAATCACCCTGTCTGTGGTACTTTATCATGGCAGTCCCAGCAAACTAATCCAAAGGTAGAGTGTGGATGATTTTTTGGATGAGAAAACAGCACAACATCTGAGAGCTACGCTATGTGCAGGATTTGAACCTGACCTAGGAATTCCACCACCAGCAGCAAACCCTTAAAGGGAAGACCTTGCAGAATCTATACACCCACAGAGATGTTCGAGAAAGCATTATCTATAATTAGCAAAAAAAAAAAAAAAAAGAGATGAAAATATACCAAATCACTATAAATAGTGGAGTGGCTAAATAGATGAGCATATGCTCATTCAGTGGATATACAGCCATTAAAATAATTTCCCTAAGACTATGGAAACACTAGGTAGCATTTGCTATAAATGTAAAGAGGAAAGCAACACTGAAACACTACACATGCCACCCAGACACCATGGTGCCCACCAACACCTGCCTCCACTCCTTCCTCACAAGTAGCACCCCAGTTTGCTCTGAGAAGCAGCATGCCCATCTGTCAGCCTCCTTTGCAACTGGGGTGGGTCATGGGACACAGTCCTGGCTGATAAGATATAAGTGGGAGTTGTGGGGTGGGTCATCCAGGAAGGCTCTTTAGAAAGAAACAAGCTCAGGTGGCATATGCCTTTGACTTGTGTTCTCCTCTTCTTTTGGCCAGGAAGGATGCTGGAGGTGCAGCAGCCACTTTGGAACCATGAGGCACCAGCCTGAGGATAAAAGACAAGCTAAGATGCCTGAGCAGAAAGAGAGAAAGAGCCAAGTCTCTGAAGGCATCCTGGAGTCACCTGTTCGCCCATCTGCCTGCCTCAGGCTTCACAACTGAGAAAAATGTCATTGCTGTTTGCTGAAGTCACTATGACTTGGGTTCTCTGCTGCAGGTACCTGAACACAATCCCTAAATAATTCATTCTGATGAAATGACGAAAAACACTAGGTACATCTGGGCAATGACAAGAAGGTAGACGTGCAAAGCTAAAGCTATTCTTGTGTGTGACCATGGGGTCTCAGGCGAGCTGAGGGGATTTGTCCTCCCTTATAAAAGTTGCCATTGCTCACTCCCTCCCCTTTCCAAGAGCTGTTTTGTAAATCAACACACACTGGCTTCCATCTCACTGGTGTTTGGGTCCCTATGGCCTGAACATATTCCAAATAGACACTCAACCAATGTCCCCAGCTGCCAGCATCCCCCACACCCAGTGCCATCGGAAAGGTTGTCTCCAGGAAACGGCACCTGTGCTGGGGGAACCGTCCTCAAGGCCAGACCAAGCAGAGCATTTTCCCGAATTCTGCCACATTCCTGGGCCAGGCTCTTTCCTGGAGCCCAGACAAGTGACCCTGGCTGGAAGCTCAGCCTGGGAGGCCCCGCGTCAGCAGCCATCTCTTCCCACCCGGAGTTCAACAGAGCGACAATGTTCTGGCACCATGGGGCAGCGTGGTATAGGCGTGGCACTGCCTGCCCTCTAGACCACAGGGCCCCACAGCCAGGCTGGAGCATGTGCCGGGCACCCCAGGCTGCCCCAACACAAAACACCACCCAGAGTGTCTGCTTGAAATGGGGAAACCAAGTGTCCACCTCACAGTTCTTCCCAACCCTGCCCAGCTCACCCCCCACCTGGGCAGAGCACCCAGCCCCTCCCACGAGGCTCACTCCCAGCAAGTGCCCACCTTCCCACCTCTGACAAACTTGGCCGTGAGGACCCTCAGATAACCCGCATGCACCATGCACTAACTCATGTTCCTCACCCTGAGTAGAACCTCTCTCATTCCTGACAGTCCATTGTGTAGTTAAGTGACAGACACCTCCTAGCATGCCAGGCACTAGGGACTCTGAGATCAGACAGACCCTGGCCCTCAAGTGGCTCTCACGAGAGCAGTCCCAGCACAGCCTAGGCCCTCATCCTCACCTCCTGGCCAGAGTCAAGGGGACAGACATAAGGCCAGGCTCAGCATCTTGTGAGCACCCTGTGCCAGGCTGGGCAGAAGAAATGGCCTGGGCAAGGTCCCCAGGCTGGGAACTGCCAGACCAGTGGGGTCCCAGGGTGTGCAGCCCAGAAGTGGATGGAGGCAGGGAAAGGGGAAGGGAGGGGCCAAGGGCAGGACACGGACTCGGTGGGGCAGAGGACTGGGTGCCATGACCACATGCCCTGTGCCCCCGCCCTAGGTAAAGGCTGGTGACATTGTCTGCTGGGAGGCCTCTCACCTTCCTGAGCAGGCTGCACCTTGCATGTCTGACAGGGCCAGTGACAGCCAAAGGCCATTTCACAAGTGGGCATCTCTTCCTGCCCAATGCCCACCAGACTCTCATGCGCCTGGCACCAACAGGCAGCCTTGGGGACAAAGATCACACATTTAAGCCTCAGGAGTGAGAAGTGCCTCACTCGGCAAGGGGGGTCCCTAACCTATCTTCTCCTGTTAAAAGCAATAGCTCACGTTCAAAAGGCTGGAAACTCTGTCCTGTGCCGGCCAGTGGCACCAAGGCACAGCTGAGCAGAAAGATGTCACCTGAACCACTCAGCTCTGAGCTGCACCTGCTCTGAGGGACCAGGAGTGCAAGCTGGTGTCCACACACACACAGCACACACACAGATGCTCCACCTTGTCTCGTCGCCCCCACTGGGATCCGTACATCAGCCATCACCTCCCCTCTCTGTCCATAGCACATCATTCTGTGTCGAGCTCAGGTGCCAATGCCACAGCTTGTATTTAGGTCCCCACCAATCCAAGGCAGAAAACTTTTGCTTAGGAGCACAGAGTGGAAGGTTGTGTGCTCAAAACAAGTTAATGCAGGAAAGGACTACCCAGAGAAGCTGGTGTATCAACCAGGGACATTAACAGAAGTGTATCACCCAGACAAGGGGAGGTGACGGTCTGCTCTCCCTGCGTGGTCAGACTGGACTTGGTGAGCACACACAGGCCAAGGTTGCTCAGAGGACAGGAACCAGGCTCTGAAGGGCATCACTGGAAGGAACCCAGGGGCCGGGGGCCATTTCCGAATCCCTACAGACTACTACAGGAGAGGAGGTGAGCCGAGCTACATGCAGCCCTCCCTTTGGAGGGCTGTAAGCTACACAGTGGGTGCCCTTAGCTAAAACGGGAGAACTTTCTACAGGCGGAGGTCCCCAGAGTGGGGAAAGGCAGGAAAAGAGACCCTCGAAATAAAATCCCTTGAGGAAAGGAACACCAGACTCTCCTCCCCTTGCAGGCTGGCCGTGGAGGAGGATGTTCTAGCACGAGGTGTGAAAGACCCACCCCAAATGATCGTGTTCCAGAACTCCTCTGCCCACGGGTGCTCGCAAGAGTGCTCACTGCCCCCCGATCAGCCCTCCCTATCTGGGGTCCTTGCCTCCCCATTCGCAGGGCTCTGCTGAGAACAGGTGTTGTGCTTATTCCCGTGTCTCCCTCAGCTTCTGGCAGGGCTGCCGTGAACAGGCAGCCTGGAGCTGCTTGCTGCGCTCTGACTCAGAAGGGCCGATCCTCTGGGGCCAGCAGCCTACCCAGCCTGGCTCTCTGGCCCCCTCAGCACACCCTCCCCACATCAAACTCACCCACATATCACTGTGCTGAGATCCTTCTCCTCTCCTAGGCCTGAGGCCCTCGAGTTCCAGTTTCTAAACGTGTGTCTGCTGGTTTCTCCTCAGGCCACCATTGTAGAGACTGGCAGCCCCTTTAAGAGAAGACCTCCATCCATGTACACACACACCCATGAGATCAGAACGCCAAACAATAATCCAACATTCATCTAAACACACACACCACTTCATTATGTGTAAGGTAATGAGCTCCCTGTCACTACAGGCATTTAAGAAGATGACTAATAGGAGAGTTTTGGTATGCTGGTAATATTTTGTTTCTTGTTATGAGTGCTGGTTAAATGGGCATGATTTCTCTATTAGAATTCATTGAATGATACACTTTTGAAATGTGCATTTTTTTGTATGAACATTATACTAAAATAAAAATGCTTAAAAATAAAAAATGATTGCGATTGGCTAATCACTTGGCAGGAAGGAGATGGGGCTGGAACAACTTGGAGATCCCTCAATGGAGGCCATCAAGCCACTAACACTTACTGAGTCTCTAGTTGGTGTACTGTGCATGCTTACCACTGTGGACCTCTTATCAGCACAGGGCCCCCACCCAGCACATGGACAGAGAGGGGCAAAAATCCTTCCAATGGAGAAATAAGCAGATGAGTGAACACCCAAAGGAGCACAGAGAAATGAATGGGTGACTGGGTGAGTGACAGAGTGAATACACAGAAGGATGGATGGATGGATGAATGGATGATGGATAGATGGATGATAGAGGATGGATGAAGGAATAATGGATGATGGATGGGTGGATGAATGAGTGAGTGATGGATGGATTATGGATGGATGGATGGATGGATGATGGATGGATGGGTGATAGAAGGATGGATGAAGGATGGAAAGATGAGGGATGGATGGATGGAGGATGGGTGGTGATGGATGGGTGGATGAATGATGGATGGATGTTTGGATGGACGATAAATAGGTGATAGAAGGATGGATGAAGGATGGAAAGATGATGGATGGATGGTGGATGGATGGATGATAGAAGAATGGGTAAAGGATGGTGAATGGATGATGGATGGGTGGATGGATGATAAATGATGGATGGATGATGGATGGATGGATGGATGATGGATGGATGGATGGATGATGGATGGATGGGTAGATGATGGATGATGGATAGATGATGGATGGATGGATGGATGGATGAAGAGTAATGGATGGATGGATGGTAGATGGATAGATGATGGATGGATAGATAGATGGATTGATGATGGCTAGATAGATGATAGAAGGGGATGAAGGAAGAATGGATGATGGGTGGGTGGATGAATGATGGATGGATGAGTAAGTGAGTGAGTGATAGATGGATTACAGATGGATAATGGATGGATGGGTGATAGAAGGATGGATGAAGGATAGAAAGATGGATGGATGGATAGAGTATGTGTGGATGATGGCTGGGTAGACAAATGATGGATGGATATTTGGATGGATAATGGATACATGGGTGACAGAAGGATGGATGAAGGATGGAAAGATGATGGATGGATGGTGGATGGATGGATGATAGAAGGATGGATAAAGGATGGGTGAATGGATGATGGATGGGTGGATGGATGTTGAGTGATGGATGGATAGATGGATGATGAATGGCTAATAGATGGATAGATGGATGGATAGATGGATGATGCATGGATGGATGGGTGATGGATAGATGATGAATGGATGAATGATGGATGAAAAATGGATGATGGATAGATGGATAAATGAATGGATGATGGAGGATGATTGAAGAGTAATGGATGGATGGATGGATGGTAGATGGATAGGTGATGGATGGATGGATAGATGGCCGGATGATGGCTAGATGGATGACAGAAGGATAGATGAAGGAAGAATGGATGATGGATGGGTGGATGAATGATGGATGAGTGAGCGATAAATGGATTATGGATAGATGATGGATGGATGGGTGATAGAAGGATGGATGAAGGATGGAAAGATGATGGATGAATGGACGGATGATAGAAGGATGCATAAAAGATGGATGGATGATGAATGGATGATGGATAATGGATGGATGATTAATGGATGATGGATGGATGGATGATGGATGGATGGATGATGAATAGATGGACGGATGGATTTATGATAGATGGATGGATGGATAATGGATGAATGGATGATGGATGATATATGGATGGATGACGGATGGATGCATGGATGGATGGATGGATGGAGGTGTGAACAAGCAGGTTCATGGAGGACCCAGTGAGTGAGTACATGGGAAATGGAGGGATGGAGGTATAAGAGGTAAGTGGAGGAAGAGGGGCGCGCCAAGGCCTGGTTCCCATCCTGCTCCTGCTCTGACCGCACTAGACTTAGCTGGTGAAAGTGACCCAGGAAAGAGCAGGTGAAGGCACTGTGTGTCTAGAATTCTTGGGGCTTCTCTCACCTGATCCCCAACCCTGCCTCAGAGCACCTAGCTGGGTGTCTCCATGTAACTGTGTAACATGTAACTGGAGATGTCTCTTATATGTCTCCAGAGTCAGAAGGAACCCTATTCCACCCAACTCTGCCTCCTCCAGGACATCTAAAAACAGGCCACGTTTCCTGGAGGGCCCAGGGCTGTCAAATGAGCCCAGGAACAGGAAAGGTCTGGAGAAAAGGAGCTGTCCACAGGCATCTCAAGCCTCTCCTGCATGGCCAGCTAGCCCACTGGACATTACCATCGAACCCCTGCTCCTCCCAGACTAGATCAGGGGGCTCTGGGTGGGCTCTTCACCTGGGTCTGGCTAAGTAGATTTCCTAAGCAGTATAGCTAAAGAGAGAAGCAAAAAGACCCAGAAGGAATACCCCAGAGGCTCAGCCCTGGTCGCAGGGACAGTTCCACAGTGGGAGCCTGTGGTAAGGAGATCCCAACTGCATTATGGAGTTTCAGGCCCTCTACTTTGGTGGGCAAAGCCTTATCTGCCTCAGCTTACTCATCTATAAAGTGGGGCAATACTCCTGTCAGCCTGGTGGAGGAATTGAGTGCACGTGTGTGCTCCTGGCATGGACTGTTGGGTCGGGTTGGTGCTGTTTCCATCCTGCAGTCCTTCAGGAGATGGCCACTCTGGGCCAGGTGTGGTGCAGGGAGGAAAGACACCATTCAGGTCTGGGGCACAGTAAATGACATCAACAAGGCCAGGATGGAGAGAGGAAGGGAGAGCAGGGGCATAGCCTGAGGAGGCAGTGTGAGGGGAAGGCTGGGAAGACTTCTTGGAGGGTGAGGACCTGTAAGACGGCTTCCAAGACATAACCAGGGTGCGCATCCTCTGTGCACACTGAGCCGGGTGGCACGGTAGGGTTAAGGCAGTCCCTGGCTTAGCTGTCTCTGTGCTTCACCCTGTCCTGCCACCAGCTGTTTGCATTTCTAGCTCCCTCCCCCTCCCACCTCAAGGCCAGGCCTTATCTTGTCATCTAGACTGTCCCCAGAGCCTCAGAGGCAGCACAGGCCGGGCAGGGCCGGGTGCTAAACAAGAGTGTGAACCATGTATCAAAAGTACCCTCAAGGGTGCCAGAAAAAATGGAAAATGCTATCCATTTCGCGGAAACTCTACTTAAGGCTGCGTTCATGAATGAGAAAAGGAAAAGTGTCCCAGTGCACTCTGTTTTCAAACAGGTGCAGGACCTGGGGCAAGGAAACAACAGGAGCCCCAAAGCTTTTTCTCAGATGTGCCCTGTCCCCTGCCAGCAGACCTTGGCTTCTACATCAGTCACCTCAATTCCTGCAGCAGCCACCTCTGGCTTCAGATGGGCCCCGATGGTCTGGGGAAACACTGCCTCTGATGTGCACCTCCCTCCTCAGAACTGTAGCAAAAAAAGAAAAACCCGGGTCCCCTACCCTCTCCTTCCCTATGGCAATCCAGTTTTTCAGTTGTCTTCCACCACTCTGCAGATGAGATCTGATTTCTAATCACGGTTTCTTCTTTTTTAATGACCCTGAAGGTGGTAACCGATCACAGACGTTGGATTGAAAAAAGAAGCGTCGTGGAGATTCCAGCTCTGTTAGTTAGATCATGGTAGCAGCTGATTGTGAGACACAGTTTTGGCCTAAAGCACCTACTGTAGGAAGGTTACAGGTTTGCACCAAGGGTCCCCTACACACTGAGGCTTTAGCCCCAAGCAAAGCAAATTCAAATAAAGCATCTACACCGCTGTCCAGACGCTGGCCCAGCACTCCCGACTTCTGCCATTTTACCAACAGGTTGCAGAGAAGGAAGCTCAGACAGTCCTGCTAATCAGCGAAGCCGGGCAGGGTACACTTTGGGGCTTCCCATCCAAAGGTCTAGGGCTTCACACTGAGCCTGATAATCTCCTCGGAAGTAGCTACAAGTGGCACAGACATCAAAGGAAGCAAATGGGGAGGAATGGAAGCTGGAACGGGATCAGTGATGTAACTGAATTTGCCCTTTTCAGAGCCCAGCTGGACTTGTGCACTTCCCTGGTTATTACAATGGTCACTGTTCTCTGGGATCCCTGGAGAGGGGGGCGGGATTCAGGTAATATCCCTCCAAAGCCTTTTACAAAGGCACAGCCACAGATTCAATGAGAAGTGGTAATTATATATGTTTTTAAAATCCATTTCATAGAGTGAGCTAATAACTGCAGCAAGAAGAAGCGTTCATTAGTAGACGCCCAGTGCCAGCCTCAGAGACTTGAGCACAAAGTGGAAGCACGCTTGAGACATCGCTCAAGGTTAGATTAAAAATAAGAACGCCCATGAAGATTAACCTGACTCATTAATATCACTGTCCAATAAGAGGCAATTCCTTGGAGGGCATGGCTTGGGGCTGGGCTTTGTTCTAGGCCTAGGAGCACCTTAATTTACATTTATATTTTAAAAAAAAAGGAAAGAAAAAAACAAACAGAATTAACTGGAAAAGTGCTTTGTTTCCTATAAATCTGAGCTCTTCTGCTAAACAACTTCTTAGGGCAGAGAGCATGAGGCTCAATCTATGTCCAAGAACATGGATCTCATACCTACTAAGCGCAGGGCACACTGTGCCTGGCAGCTGCAGGCATGTGGATCCCACCCAGCCCTTCAGAATCAGCCCATCAGGTGGTTGTCATGTAATGTCCCTTCTACTGGTAGGGAAACTGAGGTCAGGTGTTGGGAAAATGGCCTCCCTGTGGTCTTACACTACAGCAGGATTCAGACTGCAGGATTCAGATTCCAAGCCAGGTCTGTGGGCTCCAAGTTCAACGTCTTTCTGCTACTGGGCAGCTGCGTCAGAATGGTCTTTTCTTCATACACACACACACACACACACACACACACACACACACATACAGTTTCAACCTCTTTTCCAGAAAATCAGTTGAAAACCCAATAAAGGAACTGAGAAACCCAGCACATTCCTCAGATACCCTCTGGTCCTGTACTGACACGAATCCCACCACCACCCCTACCTCGGCTGAGACAACCTCCTCCATTTAGCTGCACCTTCCTTGACGTCTTCTCTTCGGACTTTTAACCGTTAGAAGCATATACCCAGAACTACCGATCAGAATCCACGATGAAAACAATCTCAATAAAAACTTCATCCGTCTCAACAACATATTTCCTAAGGAAAACTGGAACATTTCTGGGTTTGCTTTTAACTTCAGTCCTCCCCTCAATGTTGTAGCTCAACTCTTGGGAGCAGGCACACATTTTATGTGCTTGTTTTCCTACTGGAAGCCAGCACACCGGCCAGTCTCACGAGCTGCCTGCCATCTAGATCAATAAAGTCATGTTTAGGGGGTCAGGAGCTTTTTTTCCCTCCCCAGGGTGGTCAGTTTCAGAGGCATATTTCTTGCTCTCTGGCTCTCTAGCCAACAGGCCCCTGTCCCCTGGAATCATCGCCCTGTGCATCTGCGTGCCACTGCCACAGTTTAAAGACAGAGATGATGGCAATGACCGACCGGCCCTCTCAGACGCTGGAAACACAGGGTGGGGAGGGAAGGACTCGTCTGTGCTTTGGGTGCTGGGCAAAGGGCACGGGGCAAGCAGAGGCAAAGCCGATTTTGGCTGCAACAGAAGGACAAATTCTTTTACAAAACATAAAAACCTGCACTAATGAATTAAACATTTAAAACACGATGACTCTCTAAAAAGTCTTTTCAACCAAGAAGGAAAGACAGGCCGTCCTGTGCTGGCGCTTCCTGTTGCATATGGCACTGAGAA
Organism: Indri indri; assembly: GCA_004363605.1. Taxonomy (NCBI): domain Eukaryota; kingdom Metazoa; phylum Chordata; class Mammalia; order Primates; family Indriidae; genus Indri; species Indri indri. Next base: position 36,085 of record RJWJ010005983.1, read on the forward strand.
ATTCTGTTTTCCAGTGTGCAGAGCTTCCAGACAGAGGAAAACATCGAGGGGCAGATTAGAGGAGGCGGTCCATGGAGTAAGGCAGGAGGGCCCAGGAGAAGGGTGGGGGCTATTCTCAGGCACAGGAGGGGTGCAGGAAAGGGACCATCCCTGAGCTAACACACTGGCCCTGGAAAGTCCAAGGAGATGGCCCTGAGGAGGCAGCCTGCCGTTCTGGAACAAGTGGCAAACCACAAAGACACCACCCTGCCTCCTGTCACACAGGGCATCCACCACTTGCACCGGCATGAAGGGACCTGCTCTAGTTCCCATGGGTCTCAAAGTGTGATGTCCGTGAGTTCTCCCAACCCCGACCTTAGTGGGGCTAATGCCCTGGGGACTCGCCAGAGGCTGCTCAGTGAACAGCGCCCTTGGGCATCGGACCTACAGGCATCCCTGTGGTGTACCAACTGGACCCTCTCCAGGGACTGGGGCTAAACTTCTCAGGTTTCTGGGCAATATCCAGACTTGCTTTAGGCACTGTCACAGCCTAGGGGGTGGGCGGATTCTGCCCTGCCCCCACCCTGGACCTCAATTCTAGAGCATTTCACCACAATGCCCCTCACCCCCACCCCAAGCACCAGAAAGCAAACTCTCTCCTCCCAGGGGCCTGGCAAGTCCAAGCTCTGAAACTCCAGGAAAAGGAGCCGAGAAGGAAGAGAGGTGAAATCTGGGCTCAGGAAGCCTGGAAAGGGACCCAGAGGCTGTGGAGGGTCAGTGCCTCCCACGTCCCAGGAGCCCTCCCCTGCCACCTGAGTCCCTCTCGGAGGAGCCTCGGGTGCCAGGCCAGCCCTCTCCAACTCCCTGAGAGGTAGTAAGTGTAAGGCTTGGAACCGGCGCAGCCCAGCCCGCACCGGGGCGGTGGGTGGGTGGGTGTCTGCTACGGGATTATTCTTAGCGCTCCACTCTCTTCGCGAAAGTGGCGCCTCCGCCCTCCCGGCTCCGGCACACTCGCTCAGGGCTCGCGAGCGCGGCCCAGACACCAGCGCGATGGAGAGCCCGGGTGGGGTCCCGGAAGGGTGAGGCTCCGAGCCATGGGCAAGGCGTGGGCTCCCCAGAGAGGAAGGGGCGCTGAGGGAGGCCCCCCGCGAGAGGCCGCGTTTAACCCTCGAAGCCCCGCACCCAGCCTGACTCGGCGCGCTCCGCCGCCTCCCGGACTCCTGCCCGGGCACGGGGAGCCGGCGGCGCACCCAGCGCTTACCTATGGTGGTGATGACCGTGATGGCAAAGTAGAAGGAGCCGGCGAATTTCCACTGGACGCCGGCGCGGTGCGGCTCCGACTGCAGGATCACCAGCTCCAGCTGCCGGTAGTCCTCGCTGGTGATGTTGTACTTGCCCCTGATCCGGATCTCCTCGGCTTTGAGTTTCTCCTCCTCGCGCATCTCGTGGTCCGACTCGAGGGCATCGAAGACGGCGGCGCCCACCAGCAGGTAGGTAAAGGTGCAGAGGATGAGGGACAGAGTCCGCACGTTCTGCCTCTTCATGGCCGCCAGCAAGGCGAGGGCGCGGGGGAGATGTCCCGCAGACTGAGCGCGGCGCACGCCGTCCCACCGCAGTGCTCGGAGGCTGAAACCTCCAAGTTGGAAGCGGCGGTGGCAGCAGCAGCAGCAGGGAGTCGGCGACTGGGGAGCCAGAGGGGGTGCCCCTCCGCTGGGGCCGCCAGAGCCACCGCTACCGTGAGGCGGCTGGCAGGTCAGGGGCGGTGCGGGCCCGGGCTGCGCTGAGGAACCGGACAGGCACAGGAGGCTGCTCGAGCGCCGGGGCCAGCTGTCCTGGAGCCCCGACACCCTGCGCCAGACCCGGGCAAAGCAGCCCGTCTCGCTCTCCAGGGCCACGCTGGGCGGCCCCTCTGGGCTCTGCCCGGGCCCCTCTGCCCTCTGCTCCTCATCGATCACTTCCACGGGAAATGCGGAAGCGGGAACGCACTCCAGATTGCGGCCGGCGCGCGGCCCCGGGGGCCGGCGTCCCGTGGGCTCCAGCTTTCCGGCGGTGGTGCCCAACGAGGAACCGTTAGGTCCGCGCGCGCACCGCGGGACCTCCTTGCCCTTTTACCCCTCCTCGCACCCCTTCGGTGGTGGGGAGGAAAAGTTTGCGAAGTGGCGGTGTCTCTAGAGTCCCCTGCAAGCAGGCAATGGGGCGAGCAGGTGCGGCGGGTGAGGCAGCCCGTTGCCCGAAGGTCCGTGCGCCCTGCGCCCACCCAGGTGCAGGGGGGCGCAGCGAGGTCCCTACCGGGCGTCGGCCGGTCCGCGAAGTTTGCTTGGCTCAACCCCCAAGGCACCGGAGCGAGGTGCGGCCCCGGACGGCAGGGACCGCGGTGGAGCGGCCTCAGGGGCGGCCGGGGGACAGCGCGGGGGCTGTCACCCAGCCCGTTCCTCCGGGGACGACGAGCGCGGCGGTGGGAAGGGTCCTGCTGGCCTTGCGGAGCTGCAGGGCGGGCGCGGGCGCACGAGCTGCGCGGGTCTGGGCCCTCCGGCGTCTGGGCGTCCGAAGAGGCTGCCGCCGTGCGCTGGTCTGCCCGGGGCGCTACGTGCGTGCGCGCCGGAGGGAGCCCGAATGTGTGTGCGTGTGCGTGTGTGTATGTGCGCTTGGCAGTCCCGCTCGGGCGGGAGGGCTTGGGGAGCGGGGGCCGGGCCTCCCTCCCTCCCTCCCTCTCGCAGCCTCCAGGGCGCGCCACCTCCCGTCTGGTCCCCAGCCAGCTGGCGAGGCTGTTGTGGCAGCTCCCGCTGCAGACCAAGTGCGGTGCAGGGCGCACGCGGAGGGAGCCCGGCAGAGGCAGCCAGAGCCGCTGGGGCGGGGGCGGGGGCGGGGGCGATCCAAGGTTTGGGTATCGCAGAGTGGGGGGTGGGGTGGAGCCACAAGCCGGTTTCGGCGGGGAAAGGGAGGATAAACGAGGCTGCTGCGGTCCTTCTAGTCCCACTCCCCTAGAGCGCACCCGGCCGTGTCGGGCGGAGAGTTTGAGGGACTCGGGGTTGGGAGAGGGAAACGGGATTCAGCCCGAGATGGCAGACTGGCAGCTTAAGGGAGAGGAGAGATCCAGCAGAGAGTGGGGAGCAGAAGAGGAAGGCGCCGTGGGTACCCGGGAGCGCGGCGGGTGCGGTGCACGCTGTCCCCCCTCCCACTCTGGCCAGACACCTGGCGCAGGAGCGTGTCACCGACCCGGGACACTGCCTCATGGAGTGGTGGTGTCCCCAGCGCATCAGACCCAAGGAGTGGCGCCCCCAGGGTGGCCCAGCACCTGCCGACCTTAGCCCTCTCCCCAGTAGAGCGCTGAGAATAGCGTGCGCCGCCACTCCTGGAGTCAGGAGCTCAGGGGAGGACGTCTCATCCTCCTTACCCAGTACCCTCTCTGTTGCTTTTCTGAAAAACACTTCTTGGCTCCCCATACCTGGGAGCAGGTTGCGCCCAGGACGCAGCCCTTCCCCTCCCCAAGCCACGCGGTGACCTCTCTCGGGACGAGCCTGGGAAAGGAACACGAGGCTAGAGCCAGGGGCGCAGCTATTCCGTGTGTCCAGAGAGGAGGCCTGGCCAGGTTTATCTCCTACCCACTGCGGTCTCCTTTGCCCTCCTCCCCTCCTCCCTCCCGTCTCCCTCCTCCCTCCCTTCTCCCTCCTCCCTCTCCTCCTCCCTTTAGGTCGTCAAGGGGCTTTCCCTAGACCACCGTCTCCTAAACCCTCCCTTGGGGAGGAGCGCTCTGAACGATAGGCTCGGGGAGACCCCAGGGCGGCCTCTCTGGGCCCCAGCCAAGGAAGGGATGTCTTGGGGAAAGAGAGGCAAGCCAGGTGGTGGGCTAAGAGGCTAAGAGGCGGGGTCTAGAGGCTGGCCAAGGAGATTAAGGGTAGACCCAACCATCAGGCAGCTAGCAGGCTCCAGGAGCCCTGTCCCCTCTAGGCCACCCCCTTCGGCCATACTGGGGCTCCCTGTTTGCAGGGACTCAGGATGCAGCGGGTCTGGGACCCCTATGCCCCACCGAGGCTCCCCAACTGGGACGTTCTCCACCGGCTTTGAAGGCTCCGGGGTGGCCCTGGGGGAAGGGGAGCCCGCGCAGGGCGCTACATCTGGGCAGTCTCCGCTGGGGTTGCGGGCGCCCTTGGGCACCCGAGTGGGGAGCTCCACCCTGGGCAGGCACTCTCCCCAGAATTCGTTTTGGAAACCGAGGCCCTCACGCTCGGCAAGTGAGCCTGGCTGCCGGGTGAGTCACCGCGAGCGGGCGACAAGGATTCCCAGCAGCTGGTAATTAATTGCGCGGTGGCTCAGCCCACGACGGAACCCCAGTCAGGCCTCCCGCCGCCCTGGCAGCGGCGCCACCCCTGAGTCAGCCGTCGGGCCTCCGCGCGGTCCGGAAGCGGCCTGCCCGCCTCGGCGCCACCAGGGGGCACTGGACTCCGACCACAGGTCGGCGGGTTGCGCCAGCCCCGCGCAGGGCAGTCCGGGCCGGCCCCGCGCAGGCAGCAGCGGGGGATGGGACGCGCCACGCGACGGATCCCGAGCTTTGCAGACAGCACTTCTATTTGGTTTATGGAGCTTCCATTTACATGCAGCCTTTCAGGAAAATGCAATGGCTGCGTGTGAGTGCTGGAGGGGACCTCAGAGACAAATTACTCCAAACCCCTTGTTTTACAGATGGGAAAACGTCCAGCCAGCAAGGGCCACGTGCTCAGGATCACACAGTAATGCCGATCTAGAACCTGCACCTGCCCCGCGCGCTCACAGCCTGTCCGCGCCCCTCCACGGCCAGTCCCTGAGCCTCACTTTCTTCTTTGGTAAAAACATGTATCTTATTGGTTAATAAAGAAAGCCACGGTTCTATAACTCTACCCACTGCCTACGTGTTTGCTCCGTTCTTTACACTCAGTGGGCGAGCCTGCAGCCCCCTGTCTGCCCAGAGAGGCCCATCGGATCGGTTTATCCTGGTCCCACGTGGGTAAGGGAGGACCCGACTTCCAGGCCAGTGCTGCGGGGACATCACCCCGTGTGAAAACAGATTTTGCCGCCCTGCAGGCAGGATGCACAGTGCTCTGGGATGGGCTGATGCCCAGCTGTCACCATTGCCATGTCTCTCAGCCCCGGGCCAGGGCAGGTTTTATGTGCTGGGAAGAAGCCAGAGCTGTCTGCTGCTCCCAAAACACCCTGACCCCGTGGATACCTTTAATGCTTTGTCACTTTAATACCTACATCTATGAAAATAGGCAGAGGGTGCAGAATCATCATACCTATTTTACATATGGGAAAGGTGAGGCACCACCTTCCCATCCAGGTGGCCCTAAATGACAATGAGGACCTGGGACGAGTCTGCCCTTACTCAGGGCCCCATTGCTAGAAGTACATGTCCCTCCCTCTACTCCTAGCGGATTCCTCAAGGCTAGTGGTATGTGCACAGTTGATGGCAGGTCTTGGCCTTAGACCTCCAGCAGTAGCAGATTCCAGAGAAAAACACTGCCAAGGCAGGCCCATCCAGGGTGTCCCACACTTTAGGATGTAAACAAGTGTGTCTTATGGTTGCACAGTGTGAGGAACACCAGGTTAAATGGTGGACAAGTCAGGACTTCTCAGAGCCTTTGGTCCACTAACCAGCATCATGACCCCTGGACAGGAGTACTTGAGCAGTGTTTCCCAAACTCACTCGCCCACGGAGCCTGCCTTTGGGAGGCCCTGCCTCTGTGGGGGCAGCTGTGTCCTCCTTCACCAGGCACAGGCAATAGGGTCCCAGGCCAGCATGGTGCCAAGAAGACCCGGGTGGGGAGGGAGGGGTGGCCCAGCCCCTGGTACACAGTGGGTGTTCAATACTTCTTTCATTGGCTCCCTGATTAAATCCAAAAGATGCCTAGACAAGTCCCCAGGGCTCAGTGGCTTAGGATGTGGGCGCCAGAGGGAAGAGATATAGGAAAATGGCTCGAGCTTCTAAGACACAAGAGGCAAAGCCAGTGGTGGAAGAGGGAAACTGAGGCTGGGCCTGGCTAAGGTGATGTGACCTTTGAGTTGTTGGACCCCCAGCTGCCCAGGATGTGGGCAGGTGACATGGGGACATGAGCCCACACTGGCTGGGGTCCCCCACTTAGATGCCAAGCCCTGGTGGGTCTTTTTGGGGATTTCCATGCCCCAAACTTCTCTGGGTGCGGTGGATCTCCAAGGGTGGCCGCGTGGGCAAAGGCACCTGGATGTTCACACTCACAGCCCTGCAGGACCTGGAAGAGGAGCACAGAGCAGATCCAATCTGCCTCAAATTAGAGGGCCTTCAGGGGAAGGAACTTCATTTTAATGGATGATGAGCAAGTCCCTCTTGGACTCAAAGTCACATAGCAAATGGGGAAAAAGCCAACCCCTCCTTCAAGCCCCTCCTCACTTAGGCCAAGGATGCCCCCAATGCTCCGTGCACACACACACCCTTGCTTTACTAGAGGAAATCTGATTAGTGGATTTCAGGATTCTTAACGCGGCCTGAGCCACTGCCTGTCTCCACACCTGATCCGTAAATAGCTGCATCACGTTCCCCACAGAGCCCATGGTGCTCCCGGGATCAATCAGACAATTGGCAGCGGCTTCTCCAGCCGACAGCTCCCGAGAGGGCTGCAGCGGGTGTGAACGCTGTGTCTATCGTGACAGTCTCATTAACCTAGGCCTGAGAGGCAGGGCTGATTCCCCAGGGACATGCTACTGTTCTGAAACCAAGCAGAGGGGGTGAGAGGGCAGCTATGCCCCACCCACAGGCTGCCACCGTGAGCGGAGCTGGGCCAAGGAGCTGAGCCTCCTGAGCCGCAGGGAGGGCATCCCTGTCCCCACTTGTCCCCAGCTCCACTCCTGGGTGCCCTGGGGCTTGGCACAGAGCAGAGGCTGCCGGGCATCTGCAGCTTTGATTAATGAAATGGATGTGGGGACAGTAGGGAGACTGGTGGCCAGAAAATAGCATTGGTCACGTTTCTCTTGGTCACCTCCCCACCACCCAGTGCCCAAAATAATTAGACAGTCACAGTAAAGGGACATGTGTTGGACCCAATTCTTCTGTCTTCTTAAAAATAAAGATAAAAAATAAATTGATTAAAAATAAAAATTTTCTGCTATTAAAAACAAACAAAAATAACAATATTTCAAGAACTCACTAACTGTTGAGACCCAGGAAAGTAACCCAATCCAGTTTCCTGGTCTTGACCTTGGGGGTGAAGTGGGGTTACGTCCTTGGGCTGTTGAGGGGATAAGACAGCGACTCCGGGACAGTATCCAGCACAGAGTCAGGCCCAGGCTAGGATTGGAACCTGGGGGTGAGGGCTCTCTCTCCACGGCGCTGGCCGATCCCCAGCGTGACCAGGTGCTCCATTACTAGAAGCACCAGTTTTCCCCAGACAAGCCCCAAAGACCACCCAGGCTGTAGGGTGAGCCTGGCTTCCCAGTCAGGCTTGGTTCCAAATCCCGGTGTTGTCATTTACTCCCTGTGTGACCTCGGGCAGGTGAGGGGCCAATTCTGTGCCTCTCTCCTTGTCAGCAGAACAAGGGGAAAGAGCTGGTCCCGGTCAGGGTGGAGTGGAGCAATAGGAGGCCCGCACGGCTCTGGCAGAGGCCCCGGCGCCCAGTGGGCACGCAGTCAATGTTGACTCTCCTCCCGAGCGTAGAGGGCACGCTGGCCTCCTCTCTGCACCTAACTGCCCGCCAGCCGGGGAGCGGTGCCAGCACCACATGCTTGTGGTGGAGACGCTACTACACAGCCGGCTCCCTCCTCGTGGAGCTAACTTTAGCCCCATCACATGGAGCATTAGTTGCGCCCGTGCCGAGAGTTTACAGATCCCTGTGGAAGGTGTTTAAATATTTTTCCTTTTCAGAAGCCTGGTTCTCGCCTCTGCCATTTTCACCTTTGTGTGGCAGAAGGTATTTTTGCAAACGCAGCCGAGGTGGCAGCAATTTCGCAGCATGACGCGGCGTCCCTATACACACTGCTGCTATTTCGGGGACTCACAGGTGTGTCGTGTGTATCATTATGGGCGCTGTCAACTCCCAGGGAAAGGGAAGAGAGGACTGGGTGCTTCCAGAGGTCCCCAAAGGCCCCTCTGCCCCCTGTTCCACTGGCACCTGCCCCAGGAGGCCTTTCTAGACACCCGGGCCGGGTCAGAGCCCAGTTCCTAAGAGTTCCCCATTGCAAGTAACCTGGGCACTTGGCGTCACTGTTACTGTCCCCTGCACTAGGTCTGCACGTCCTAAGGACAGGGCTCATGTTTGATCCATCTGTGTCTCCAGCACCCAGCACAGTGCCCAGCACAGGGCAGGGGCTCTGTAACATTCCCCAAACCGGATTAACTCCCAGTGGCCTCTAGAAGAGCATGGGCACCTTGGGGAGGCTTTCTCTACCTCTCAGCTGCTGGTGACACAAGATAGGTGGGAGACAACAGGAAGTGGAGGCCTGTGGGAACACATGGAGGGCGTGGCTGCAGGAGCCCAGATCAGTTCATGCTGGGGGTCCCAGTGGGCTTCCTGGTAGAGGAGACTTTAGCCCGCCGGTGTCCAGGCTGCAGAACGGGCCAATTCCCAGTTTGCACGGTCACTATGGGCATTGAGCTGACACAGATTAGGCCTCTAGGACATGTTCGTCACATAGGATGAAGTCCCCTCCTGGGGGCAGGAAGGCTTGCTGGCAATTACACCTCTTTCTCACCTAACGAATGAGGAGATTATGGCCCAGAGAAGTTCAGGGACTTGCCCAAGGTCACAGAGCTAATAGTTGGCATAACCAGGACATGGTCCACCTCCCGGGTCCCCTGAGGTTCCCCAGGGAGCCCAAGGTGGCTCAGCAATCCCATCCTTGCCTCTGGTACCTATGAGGGGTGGTGGGGACCAGGTGGCAACATCAACCAAGTTCCTTCTCCCATGGAGTGGACATTCTAGCGGGAGAGTCGACCAGCAGGGTGAGGCTGGAGGGGATGATTGCACGGAGGTGATAAGACAGAAGGCAGTGATGGCGGGGAGCTCTTTTGGATGTGATGGTCAGGGAAGCATCCCCGAGGAGATGGTATTGGGACTGAGTCTTGCATGGCCTCTGTGGACCCTGAGGAAGGGCGTCCAGGCAGAGGGGACAGCTGACACCAAGGCCCTGAGGGCAGAAGAGCAAGCAGGGGGATGTGGCTGGGATGTGGGCAACTGGGAACAGCTGGCACAGGACGAGATCAGAGGTCAGGACTGCGCGGCTCGAGGAGGACAGAGGCAGAACCAGATCACAGAGGTTCCTGAAGGCCAGAGAAGGAGCACAGAGTTTCTTGCGCAGTCGCAGAAATCAGCTCTGTGCCGTGCATGGAGGAACCTGAGGTGTGGGACACCTCTGGGTGGGTGTGGGGGTCTCTGTGCCACACCCTGCTGGCATCTGCAGCACAGGAGCCGGGGCCCAGGGAGCTCTCTGACAGTATTTCTGATTCTGGAGGGGAAAAGGCTTCAAGAAATGGGTGGCCAATTAAAGTGATAATGACCCTGAGGCTGATGACCGTGAATGCGCCGGGGTCACCGTGTGCACAGCTCACGTCATCAGCCTCCCAGAGGCCAAGCTGGCACCCTTGCCACCCTGGCCACCTCCACAGTGTCAGGGTCCACTCACAGGGACCACAGGCTGCCAGGGGTGAGTTTGGTGAAGTCTCTGCAGCAGCTTCTGATACTGGCTCCTGTGTCCTGGACAGGCCTGGTGGACACAATGTCATCTCTACAGCACCAGGAAGGCCCCCAATTCTCCGAATCCCTCCCCAGTCCCCACCCAAATGCCTGAGATCTCTTTAATGGTGGCAGGTTGAGTCACTGACTCTTATTTTGAAATCATCTTAACCTTTTTATTTATTTTTGACCTCAAAGTTAATACTTTTTGCATAAAATCAGAAAAAGTAAAGTATAAATACAAGAAAACAAAGAATGACCCCAAATCCTAACACTGACTTTCATACCCTAAAGTCAACTGATGCTGACTTAAGACCCTCCCTTAAGAGTCAGGTTCAATGCAAAGGCAATGGATGTTCAAGAGGGTGCTGGGAGGAGGCCAGAGGAGGCCCCAGAGAGAAACAAGAGGCACTGATGCCCCCTGGCCAGTGGAGCTGAGAAGCTCCATCTGAGCCCAGGACCATGCACCCCCCAACCCCCCAGCCAGCACATGCTAAGAACACCACTCACTCACCGTGCAGCCCAGGCTGGGACCAGGGAGAGGTTCACGTCTCCGTTTGGCACAGGGCTCTGCCCGAGGCCACAGAGCTGCTTCAGGATGTACTGGAGAGCAGAAGCCCACACAGCCGGCCCAGGCCCCGCCTGTGCCCCACGTGGTCAACCTCCCCAGGCAAGCCTTGTCCTCTTTGGACCTGGCCAGCTCTGACACAGCCAAGGAGGTACCCAAAAAGGACTGGAAGAACTTCCTGAGCAGGAGGTCAGGGGAGGTGCCACTTTCTGGAACTTCAGGAGGTTTCAGGCTGATCTCCCAGACTTGGGCACGGGCACTTTAGGAGTGACATGCTTGCAGGACAGGGGTGGCTCAAAATAACACTTTTGCAAGGAGGTAGGTGACAATGGCCAAGAACTCAGGCTGCACACTCTGGCAGACCTGGCTCAGATCTTGGCCCAGGCACCCAGATTTCCTGGGTAAGGACCCTGAACTCTGAGCCTCAGGCCCTGCCTTTGCAGAGTGGGTATAAGGAAGGCTCCTTGCCAAGGCTCCACCCAGGCTGGGTGGCAGGGGGTGGACGAAATCCCTAAAGTGAACCACGTACCATACTAGCACAGTCTCTGGCCTTGAGGCAGGGGCTGTGCAGACAGGTGGGTGTTGAATCAGATGTCCTGGGCTGGAATCCAGGCTCCACGGTACACTGGCTGTCTGACCATGGGCCAGTCACTTTGCCAGCCTGAGTCTTGGTTTCTTCACCTGTGAAAAGGGGATGGGGTGTATGGTTTCCTCTTAGCAGAGCTCCTGGCACAGGTGAGCACTGACGAACGTGAGCCGGCCATGTTTGTCTCCGTCTTTAGCCTTAAACCTCACTCTCTAGCAGGCTCTGTTGCTTCTCTAGTGGGTCCCCCATGACTCCCATGCAATAGTCCCAGGGATTTGAAACCCAGCAGGGCAGAGGTGGCAACAGGAGAACTGGGGCATCAGAGAGAAGGAGAGAGAGACAGGGAAATGGTGGGAAGAGGGGACCTGAGCGAGCTCAGATGGACGAGAAAGATGGTGGGAGGGCTTAACCCAGACGAAGTCTCTCTGACTCTGGTTCAGGTAGATGCCTCCCTGGAGTTTCCACCCCAGAGTCCTACCTCTCGCAGACTAGACCTTAGAACAAGAGGGCCTCACAACCAGAAGAGAGATCCATTTGTTCATTCTTTCCTGACTAAAACATCTGTTCAGCATCTGCTTGGCCAGTTCCCAGAGGGCGCAAAGGTGAGGTAGCAGAGTTCCGGCCCTCTAGGAGCTCACGTTGCAGACTGAGGCGTATGTTCATGTCGCCACCATCGTGGCCATGGTCTGGTCTGTCATCAGCAGTATCAGCCACCGTTCAGCCCCACGTGCATCCCCATCGCCCCTTGCATAGCCCATCCTTGGCCACACTGACCCACAGTCAACCCAGCGCATGCGTCTCTCAGCTGCGGCTCTGCCTTCTCCTCTGGCATCATGGAAAGGGCGCAGGAAAAGGATTCAAGGCCAGGCTCTGGGGACCAGGGCTCCCTTTGTCCTTCCTTCCCTCTCTCTTTTCACTTGGGGCCAGACCTACATCATGTGTGATGCCTCTCCCAGCCTCTCCCAGCTCCATCCCCATTCTCTCCCACAGACATCCTGCCTAACCGGTTTCTCTCTCACGGGTTCAATTGCATCTCAGCATCTTAACCCAGGGGCATTCAGCAGTCAGACCTGAGACCCCAGGAGCTGACAAACAAAAAGCATAGCATCTAAGGGGGCCCAGAGCCAGACAGGAGGAGAACAATTACACCTAGAGAAACAGAATGGGATAGATTATGCAACAGTAAGAGAAGGTTTTTTTAAAAAAATTAAAAATCAGTGGCTTAAAACAGTAAAGATGTATTTCTTGCTCATGTGAGTCAACAGGTGGCTCTGCTCATTGAGGTCCCTACCAGACCCAGGCCAGGCTCCTCCCTGGTAGGGAAAGGGAACATGACAAATGTGGCAACGGTTTCAAAAGCTTCTGCCTGGAAATGTCCTACATCCCTTCTGATCCCGCTTCGCGGCTGCAGCACATCACGTGGGGACCACAGGCGAACCCCCCCACCCAGCAAAGACCTTGACCTGAGAGTCCTGGGACCAGACAAGCTCCCACTCACCTGGGAAGGCAAACAAAAGATATTTGAGGGATGTTGCCTGAATCCTTGCATGTCACCTGCATCCCCCATTTGAGGAAAGGACTCAAGGGAAGACTCAGGCCCGAGAACAAATGAGACAGAACGGAGTCCACAGAATGAAGAGAGATGAAAAGGGAGACACAGTGGTGAGCAGCAGACCTTGATATGTGGATAAATTAAATCGAAATGAATAAGGATAGACCTGTCTTAGACTGTGCAGCGTAAATGCTAAGTAAGGGCTCCTGAAATAGAAGGTTGGACTGGAAGGAAAAATTCTAATGACAGGCTCTTCATAAAATTCAGAGCTCAGCGACTTCTAGGAGTTGAGGGAAGGGGGAAGCTAAAAACTTTCCAAAGATCTCATCTTTGAGGGAGAGGTATCTACAGGTATCATCTTTTGGAACAAAGAGGAATAATAATTTTGGAAAAAATAGAACATCTTGTTGTGTGAAAGAGTTGGTGTGTGTTGTTTTCAACTGATAGCAGAGAAATCTGTGTGTGGTTATGTAAGCAGAGAAAGAAGTACGGAAGGCAGTGGACGGGTAGAGTAGTTAACTCCCCCAGCGAACAAAGGGAAGCAAGTGGAAGGAAGGACAACATCATCACAACATCAAAACGAGGCAGGGAGAAAGGACAAAACGATGGCACAAAATAAAAAGCAGCAAAAGGCTATTGTAAGAATGACACTAAATTAATTAATTAAATAAATAAAGTTGGTATTCTAAATGGAAAGAACCGAGTTCTCCCTTTGAAAGGAAGACACTGTCATATCGGGTTCAACAAGAAAAACAGGCAAACAAAAACAGAAACCCCAATAATAAGCTATGTATTAGAAATGATTTCTTAACATACCTTTTCTAAATGGCTGGCTAAATTGTGCAAGAATAAAGTAACTGAAAATAAAGTAGGACTGGCAGATACTGATCTCAAAAATGGTTTAAAATATTTAAATGTGATAAATCAGAACATTTTACAATGAAGCAACATATAGCATAAGCCTGTATGGGGGGAAAAAATAAAGAGGCTGTAAATATATAAAGCAAAAACTATTAGAAAAGAAAAAAGAATTTGATAAAAATAAAATTATAGTGAGAGACAACTGCATGCCTCTGTTAGAAATGGATGAAAACATTAGACAATTAATAAAGAAGCAGCCCAATGCATTGCATGCCCATTGATTGCATCCTAGCATCCTAGTTTGAACGAATCATATTTAAAAAGCCATTTTATGGACAATTAGAGAAATTTGAATATGGTTAGAGTTTTAGAAGATCATAGGACATCATTGTGCCTTTTTCCTATGCAATAATGGCATCATGGTTATATAGGGAAGCATCCTTTTTTATTAAAGATGGGAACTTAAGTATCTAGAAGTGAAATGCCATGAAGCCTATAATTAATTTATTTTAAACACTTCAGTGAAAAACAAATATGGCAATATGTACAGTTATTGAATCTTGGTGATGTATATATGGTGTTCATTATACTTACCTCTGCTTTTCTGTACATTTGAAATTTTTCAAAACAACAATGACTAAAAACCCCAAAGGAATGACATCAGAATTGGAAAATGTAACCAATGAATGTGAATATCTATATAATATACAATAGAGAATGCATTGTTTTTAAGAGAAATGGTCTCCCTATGTTGCTCAGGCTAGACTCAAACTCCTGGGCTCAAATGATCCTCCTGCCTCAGCCTCCCAAGTAGCTAGGGCTACAGGTGTGCATCACCACACCTGGATGAAAATCGGCATGTAATAGAAAACAAAGAAAACTTTACCAAATTGAAGGACACGAGAACGAAGTTTTTCACAGGGCACATGTTCAGGCCATGTTCCATACAAGTAGGAATATATAAAAAGGAGCAAAAAAAAAAAAAACCCAAAACACTTTAGTTGAAAATTTAAAATGTTCCTACTGGATCATGGAGAAAAATCAAAGGTGAAATTAAATACTACCTGGAAAATAAACAAAAAGAGAACACTTCCTAATACAAGATAGGGAGCAAAGTTAAGACTGTATAGAAACACCGATCCTTAAATGCCTTCACTAGAATAAGCAAAAGATTAAATATAAATCATTTTTAGTACTTTTACCAAGAAATTAGGAAAAGAAACAAGAGAGAGAGAATTCATAAAGATGAGGACTGAAATTGATGAAATAGAAAATTAAAAAATAGTGGAAAGAATAAGTAAATGCAAAAGCCAGTTCTTTGAAATGGCTAATAAAATAGAAAAAAACCCTCACGAGTCCAATTATGGAGAATGAAGAAAGAGAGAAAGTGAAATTGTACAAGATTAGGAATGCGAAGGCAGACACAACCAATATAACTACAGATATCAGGGAGATAAAAATAATTATGAGAGAATATTATATGCAACTCTGTGATAACAAATTGAAACCTCAAGTAAATGGATGGTTTCCTAGTCAAAGTAAATTACCAAAGTCAGTCAAAGAAAAAATGGAAAATTTTAATAGACCAATTACCATAGAAGATATTATTATAGAAGTTTATTGTAGATCTATCAGTGAAAAGACACAAGAATCAGACAGGCTCACAGCTGAGTTTTACCTAATTTCTAAAGAACTAATCATTTCAATGCTGTTTAAACTATTTCGAGCCATAGAAAAAGATAGAAGAGAAACTCCTTTATTCATTCCATGCATCTAGAATAACTTTAATACAAATAATAGAACGTAATTGGAACTTCATACCAATGGCACTTATGAATATAAGTAAAAATATATATTCTAAATAAAATACTAGCAAATAGAATACAGCAATGTATCAAAAGGATAGTACATTACACTAGTCGGGGTTGCTCTGGGAATGCAATGTATGGCTGAGGACTCTTGGCCGTGGGGACATTTTACAGGATATTGTCACCACTCTTCTCCCAGAATCTCTTGGCATGACAGAAGTAAGGGCATGTTAGGCAATGGTCACTAGCGCACTGAGGGCTCAGATTAACAGGAAAGTGCAGAACTAAGATATCCAATGGAACCTTAATATCTTTTAGGAAATGCCAAGATTTTATGTGGAAATTTTACTGGGTTTATTTCCAAGGCAGATTCTAAAAGACAATATTGTTTCAGCATCTTTTAAGCATGCCGTAATAAAACCAATTCCTTTCTGATTTGAAATCTACTGAGAGAAAGGCTAAGAAAATTTGTCTCTTTTTAACTGAGAACCAGTACAGTGCACGAGTCGCTGTGCTGAGCATGTGATGCACCTAATACCATTGACTTCTCCCAGCGGCTGTGTAGGGAGGTGCTATGATCAACACCGAGGCTTGCAGAGGTGCAGTGACTTTTCAGGGCACTGAGATGGCGAGGGCAGAGTCCAAATCGAAACTCTAATGGGCTTGGATGCAAAGCCCAAGCTTTCTGTGGCAGACATGGAAGCCTCACATGTCCCCTGGTGACTTCCTGGTCCGTGGAATATTAGTTGAACAACAGTTCTTAACTTTCATATAGTTAAATATCATTTTTCATGGCTTGTGCTTTTTGTATCTTATTTAGGATACCCATTCCCTATGCCAAGATCAATAATTAGTCCCAGTCTAAAGCCAGGCACAATACGAGCACTGAATGAGGTATCAGAAGACCTGAATTTTATTTCATGCTCTGCCACCAGCTTGTTGGGGGCCTAGGCCCAAACTTTTAAGACTTCTGCCCTTCTGCAACTCTCTGAGATCCTGTTAAGGCTCCTCTCTGCAGGGCCGGCTGTAGGTCTCTGTCCGTGGTGCTGAAGGAGCTCCTGCCTGAGGGCTCCGACTTCACCCATTTTCAGAAAAGCTGGCTTGGGTGGCTGCCAGGAGCAAACTCTGATTAATCAGCAGGTTTGAAATGGCAAACGAAATTCTAAAGGTGGATGGAAGGAAGAATTCTTTATTGGTTTGCTGGGTCAGTGCCAAAGGATCTTTTTTTTTCTCTCTCTTTCTTTATTTCTTTCTAACCAAAAGCCATGTCTTTGACAATTCTCCTCACCTGAATTGACCATCTCAATTTTGGGACAGAGACATAGAATTAAGTTTCTACTGTTCAGGTGAAGAAATGGAGCATTACCCAATTCCCAAAGCCCCCTGTTTGCTCCTTGCAAATCCATTCTTCTTTCCTCCAGAAGGAATCAGTATGCTAAATTTTGTGTCTCTTACTCGTTTGTCTTTATTATGTCTTTGGGGTATGTGTGTGTGTTTCAACTTGGGTACGTATCCTTAATAAACACATGGATTTGCTTTTGGAACTTCACTTAATTGGAATCATATTGCATGTGTTCTTCTGTCTCCTGCTTTGTTCCTTCGACATTATATTTTTGAGATGCATTCATGCTGCATATTCACCATTGTATAGTATGCTGCTATATGAATATGCCACAATGTGTTTATTCGTTTCATTCTCAGTACAACAGATGGGTTTTGTCCTTTTATTCTATTATTAGCAATTCTGCTATAAACATTCCAGAATATACCTTGCATTGCACAAGACCTTGAGTTTCATTAAGGTCTATACCTGGTATTGAAATTGTTAGGTTATAGTGTACGACCAGTCCAGCTTTACTAGAAGTGGCAGAGACTTCTGGTGCTCACCATATCCCATTCTCCCCTACGCTCTATGGTAGTCATGGCCCACTTTCAGTCATCTGAGGCCGTGTAACTTGCTCTGATCCATGAGCTGTGAACATAAGTGACCTATCATTTGCAGGTTGAATATTCTCATTACTATGTGTCAGACCCTCATCATATTACCCCCAGTCTGTGACATGTCTTTCCACTCTCTTTATATTTTAATGAACAAAACTCCTTAACTTTCATATAGTTGAGTATCCTTTTTTATGGCTTGTGCTTTTTGTGTCTTATTTAGGATATCCATTCCCTATGCCAAGATCTAAAAGATATCTATAATGTCTTCTAAATGTTTTATATTTCACCTTTCACATTCAGGTCTTTACCTAGAATAGATTTTTTGTATATGGTGTGTAGTAGCCTTTAACATCTCTCTTTCCCTCTGGTTACTCACTTTCCCAGAACTATGTAAGGAAATTTCCATCCTTTCCCCACCGGTATGTGACAGAAATATTTCATGCATTGTCTCCGTATGTGCATGGCTTCATTTCTGGGCTCTCCATTGGTCCATTTGCCTGTTCCACACTGCCTAATTGCCTTAGCATAATGATACAGTTTGATTTATTCTTCAAGAATATGTTGGCTATTATTGGCCCTTTGCATTTCTATATGAATGTGAGAATCAGCTTGCCAAGTTCCACCAAACAAATTTGTTAAGATTTTTATTAGTGTTGCATTGAATCTGTAGATCAATTTATGGAGAATTTACATCTTTATGAGAAGTCATCTTTCAACTCATTTATTTAGATCTTCTCTAACGTCCTCCACTAAATTTTTATAACTTTCTCCATAAAGGTTTTGGACATTAAAGATTTATTCTTGAGTTCTGTATCAGTTTCCTTTTGTGGCTGTAACAAATGACCACAACGTAGTGGCTTAAAACAACAAATTCATTATCTGACAGTTTTGAAAGTTTGAAGTCTGAAATGCATCTCATTGGGCAAAAATCAAGGTGTCAGCAGGACTGCACCCCTTATGGAGGCTCCAGGAGAGACTCTGTTTCCTTGCTTCTCCAGCTTCTAGTTTGAGGCATCCCTTAGCTCATGACCCCTCCCTCCATCTTAAAAGCCAACAACATCGGGCTAAGTTCTTCTCATGCTTCCATCTCTCTGGTTCTCCTTTGCCTCCTTTTTCCTCCTTTTGAGGAGGTACATTAGGTCTACCTGGCTAAACTCCCTATCTTAAGGTCAGGTGATTAGCAACCGTAATTTATCTGTACTCATAATTCCCCTTTGCCACGTAACCCAACACATTCACAGGTTCTAGGAAGTAGGAGGTAGACATCTCTGGGATGCCATTATTCTGCCTACCACAGGTTCTTTATAGTTTTTTGCAGTTCTACTATATGAATTGTAACATTTATAATTTTATTTTCTAGATGTTTGTTGCTGTGGTACAGAAATGCTGTGGATTTTGGTATACTGATTTTGTATACAACCACCTTGTTAAATACTTAATAATTCTAATGAATCTAAAGATTCTTTAGGATTGTTAATGTTATCAATGATACAATGAATGATAGTGTTTTTTTTTTTCTTCCTTTCTAGATTTTATGCTTTTTATTTGTTACTTTCTTTGCCTTTCTGTTCTGGTGTGGACCACTGACACAATGTCGAATGAAAGTGGAGATAATGAGCATCCTTGTTTTATTACTGATCTTAAAGAGGGTGTCTCAACAGTGAGAATAAGGTTTCCCATATGCACACTTTTAAAGGATTAAGGAAACACTCTTCCAGACCTAGGTTGCTAAGAGTTCTTTTTGGGCTTGTGGGTTTTTTAGTTATGAAAGGATGCTGAATTTTATCAAATGCTTTTTACATGTCTACAAAGATGATCATATGATCTTTCTAATTTGTTAATGTGGTGGATTGATTAATAGCTTTTCTAATGTGAAACCAACCTTGCATTCTTTGAATAAAGACACTTGGGTTATGATACACTATCTTTTCCACACATCACTGAATCTGTTTGTTAACATTTTAGATCCGAAATTTTGCGTTTACATTGATACCCGATTCAGCCTGAAATTTCCCTCTCATCCTGCATTTTCCAGGTTTTGGCATTAAGATTACAGTAGCCTCATAAAAAATAGTTGAATGTTTACTTTTTTCCTACATTTAGAAATATTTTGTGTATAGTTATTATTTTTTGTTCCTTGAATGTTTATTAGAACTCACTGTTTAAAACCATCTGGGCCTACGGTTTTCTTCTTGGAAAGATTTTTTTAACTCGATTTGATTTCTTTAATGGCTTTAGCATTATTCAGTCTATTTATTGTCATAAATTTGATTACATTTTTCTAGAAAATTTGTATTTCATTTACGTTTTCAAGCTTATTGATATAAAGTTCTTCATAATTTCCTCTTATTTTATAATATCCTCCTACTATTGTCTGCAGATCTGATCTGCCCTCTGCATTTATAATTCAGTTGTTTGTGCCTTTTCTTCTTTATTAATATGGTCAGAGGTTTCTCTATTTTATCAGCTTTTTCAAGAAATAACCTTTGGCTTTTTGCTATTGTGTGCTTCTTTCCTATTTTATTAATTTATGATCTTATCTTTATTATCTCCCTCTATTTCCTTTGATCCCTACTGCCATCACTTTTAGTTCCTGAGGATGGTGCTTGGCTCATTAACTTTCACACTTTCTTCTTTTGATTATAAGCATTTAAGTTTATAAATTCTCCCTCTAAATACTGACTTATCGGAATCACACAAGTTTTGAAATATACTTTAATATTCTTCATTTTCAACACTTCCTACTTTCCAGAGTGATTTCTTTCTTCAACTACAAGTTATCTAGAAGTGTTTCCTAATTTCCAAATACATGAGACTTTTATAATTATCCTTTTGTGATCGATTTCTAACTTAACCATATCAGGTCCAGAGAATGTGATCTATACGGGGACAACGTAGACTTACATTACATACTGGGATATAATGCAAATCATAATATATGACGCTTGGTAAAAATGTTTTTCTATAACTGTTGAGTGAAATAATCTATATATGTCCATTAAGAAAAATTTATTAAAGTTTTCAAATATTCTATGTCCTTAATAATTTTTGTCTTCTTGATTTTTCATTTACTGAGAGAGGTGTGTTAAAATCTTTCACTATAATTGTGGGTTTATGTATTTCTCCTTGGAATTCTGTCAGGTTTTGCCTTATGAATTTGAGGCTATATTAGTGGTTGCACACAAATTTGGAGTTATTATAGCTTCCTGGTGAGTTATCACTTTTATCATCATGATGTTATTATCTTTATTTCTAGAAGTAATTTATTCGTTGACTTAGAATTTCTTTTCATTATGACTTTTCTGCTACATCATTTCTTACCATTTTATTTCAACTTTCTATATCCTTAAGTTTTAATGCATGTTGTAAAACATAAATCTGATTTTGTCACTTTTGTCTAATTTTGATCTGGAATAGTCTATTTTAATTTATTGTAAGTGTTTATATACATAATTTCTACAATTTATTTTATAATCACTTTCTAGCTGTTATTGTAACTGCTTTGTGCCTCATTTTTTCTGTAATATGGGTATACTATCTACTTTAAAGACTTTTGTAAGGAAGTTTTGAATACATACCTATGTATCTCAAAGGGAAGGAATAGTTCTTTTTCTTTCATTTCTTGTCTTCTTTTAGGCTGGTTGATTAGTTTCCCTTATTCTAATTTTTGAAATTCACTAATTCAGAAGTTGTTCATGCTATTTTCCTATTGGTTACCCCAGAAATTTAAACTTCCACAATTAAAGCACCAAAGCCGAAGTCTTAAGTTAATCAACATCTTTACCCTTCTCTTGAACCTTTGAAACTGAAATCAAATGGCCTTAATTCCAATCATCCCATCATCAACAATTATGTGTTATTTTGCTATATATGTTAATTCTAACTCCATAGCTCACAATTATTATTTATACTGTAAATACTTGTTTAGATTTACGCCCATATGTATCACTTAATTTGTTCTCCCATCTTTCCTGCATCTCTGACATTCCATCTGGTATGAATTTCCTTCTGCCTATAGTTCATTCTTTCAAATTCCCTTTAATGAAATTTCGGTGGTGGAAAATTCTATTTTTCTTTATATGAAAATGTCATTGTTCCACCTATTGAATAGCATTTTTGATACTCAGTACATTCTCAGGTATTATCCCACTAACTTCTGGACTCCATTGTTGCAGGCGAGAAGTCAGCTGCCACTCAATAGCCACTTCTTTGAAAGTAATTTGTCTTGTCTTTCTAGATCCTTTTAAGATAATCCCTTTGGATCTGATCTTCTGAAATTGCATTATGATGTGTCAATTTTGTATTTTAAATGTTATGCTACTTGGAATCTGTTGGGCTTCTTGAACCTGTAGATTTTTGTCCTTATCAGTTCTGAGAAGTCCTCAGTCATTATTTCTTCAAATATTGCCTTTTCTCCATTTTCTTTATCCTTTCCTCCAGAAACTCTGATTAGATATACATGACAGCTTCTCACTTTGCCCTCCATGTTTTAAGTCTTTTTCATATTTTCTGGTTTTTCTGGGATGCATTTTTATAACACTTTCAGTTCTTTCAGTAATTCTTGAAATGGGTTTAATCTGCTCTTCAATCTATTCATTAAATATTTTATTTCAATTCATTTTCAGTTATAGAAGTCCTGTTTGATTCTTTTCTGATGTGCTAGCTCTTTACCCATTTTAATCTTCTTTTTGATTTCTTATAACATATTAAGCATATTTGTTCTATAGTCTATGTCTGATAAGCCCAATATCTGATTCTTTTTCAAGCCTGCATCTGATTTTTTATATTCCTGCTCTCCCTCATGAACCATTGTTTCTTCGTGTATTTAATGACTTTCTTTGTTTATAAACTCTGAATTATTCATGTTCTTTGTAGAAATCCTTGTAGGTTTGGGATAAAAGTGGATTCCTCCAGAAAGGATTTGTTTTCTTCTGTAAGATGTCTGCTACATTTGTGTGTGAGCAGGTGCTATCTGTCTAGGACCACTTTGAAATTAATAACCTGAGGTGTGGGAGAGGCATTTATGGAGTACAATTTGAGACTGCAAATTCATGAGAGGGCCAATTTAGGTTGCAATCAAAGGGTCAAGACAGGGCAGTTTTATTTCCACTCTCCAAGTAGGGTGGGAAGAGGATTATTTGTAGTTCACCCTTTGCTAACGATGTAATCCTTTGGCCCCAAATTAATGGGGAGCAGTCTCCTATTAGATTCCCCACCTGGTGGGTCCTGTATTTTTTCTTCTTTCATCCAGTTTCGTCAGGCTGCAAAAATTGATGCTCCTATTTTGGCAAAAACCCTCGAAGTGAAATTTGGCATCAGTGAACACTTCACCTCTCTGGATTTTGCCTACATGCAGGTACTGGGCTATTTCCTACTTTCTTGCTGGCTCATGGATGTACTTATAAACACATTTTTTAGTTCTTTTCACTAAGAGGCTTTTTAGTTGTTTTCAGTAAGAGGCTTAGTCTGGACCCCTAGTCTGGGTCTGCAGTCCCTCATGCTGAAAGCCTTTTTTTGATCTGTATTTATTGTCTTAATCCCTTAAGACATAGTTTGGAGACCCCAGGAGCCAGGTGGCTACAAACATCTCACTCTCTCTTCCTTGCTTCCTGGAACCATGGCTGGCTCTTAAGATGCCATAATGACGGTGGTTTTCTGGGCTGGCAGGCTCAGAGGCCCCATATGATGCTTAAGTTTTTTGAAACTATCTACGAGTCCAGCCTTTGCTTGAATACCTCTAGTGACAAAGAACTCACTCCTTCATTATGCAGACGCTTTCCCATTTAAGCATTTGTGTTAGAAAGTTCTGCCTTATATTACTTCATGTTACCTAGTGAATTAACCTAGGCAGGGGACCAACGGGGCACAGCAATGTCACACATTAAGGGTTCAGGAGAATGTTGGAATTTCAGGCACATGGCATATGGTTGGAATTAAACAGAAAGGCAATGGGAAGGCTAGGACAAGGGGACCAGTATTTATTGGGAAGTTGCCATCATGTGCTAGGGAAATCAAGGAGACTAAATCAAACTAACTATTAATTGAAAAAGTACCCAGGAAACAAGTATTTTTATCTGCATTTATTTAGATGAAAAAAATGAAAGATTAATTTAAGTAACTTGTCTGAGGTCACTGAGTTGACAAGCGGCTAAGCTGGAATTCAGCTTCAGACATCTTCCTCTGAATCCTCGCTCTTCCTTGTGAATTTCAGATGACAGAGATTGACGGTTGGGTGATTACAGGGGCACTGCGGGCTTGTCCTGCCCGAAGGGAACAAGTATCAGAAGGGCAAAACCAACCCACTCAGCCGGTGAAGTGAAATGGACACGGTCTATTCCTGGCTCAGCCTCGTCTGGCCCTCAGGAGGAAAGAGGTTTCTAGACACACCAGGGGCCTAGGGAAGCACCCCCTGTAGGACTTCTGAGGAGGTGACAGCATGGGCCCCTGGCAGAACCGAGAGGACACTGCGCTGTCACTGTGACACCTGTCCCAGGTCCTCTGCCTCAGCCGCCGCACACTAACACAGCTCCACGGCCAGAATGATTCAGCCACAGGAACGCCAGCAAACAGCACCCCTGCTCAGAACGGTTCCCTGCCTCCCCACATCCCCACGACAAAGCTGAGTGCTCACAGCACACCCAGGGCCTTCCTTGCCCTGACTCCAGGTCACCTTCTCCAGCAGGACAGGAAGGTGCCCCAGGCATGGGGAGGGCCTGGGGGCATCAGGGCCAGACCGTATCTGGGTCGTTTTCCCGGGTGCCTGGGTTATTGCTAACATTCTCTCCTCCGAGAAGACGATCTTGCCTCCTGCCCCTGTGACTCCTCTCTCGTGGCATTCAGCATCTTCTCTGGTAACTGCTGTATTTTTTGTGTTTTTGGAAATGAAAAAATGTAGAAAACTTAAAAAGGGAATTATAATCACCAATATGCTTGCCACTCAGAATCAAATACTGCCAGAGTTTTCCGTTAGCTGTTCTAGGTTTGTATTTATGTCTGCATCTATAGCTGTATCCATATCTGTATCTATAACTGTATCCGTATCTATATCTGTATCTTTACCTATATTGGTACCTATATCAATATCTGTATCTGTACTATATCCATATCTGTATCTGTGTCTACATCCATATCTGCACCTGTATCTATATTTTTATTGATCTATTGTACATTTGAAAAGAAAGTAAAACATTACCAAAGTCCCCCTTGACCTCATTCTGTCACTTGCAACCCCAGTCAAGGTCATGATTCTAAGAGAGGTATGTGTCCTCTCCATCTTTTAAATATGTTTCTCTAGACACATTCCGATGCATAGAAAATGCACAGTTGGGGGGACACTGTTCACGCGAGTGGGTTGGGCTGCACCCATTACTCGGAAATGTGCTGTTTCATTCAACAGCATAATCTGGGGATCTGTCTCTGTTGATGTACACAGATATTGTTTCTGTTTACAAACAGTCCGAGTGGCCAGGCCACCCCTGCTTGGACTTGTCCTGGAGGGGAGTGCTCTAGGGGAGGGTCCCCAGCCCCTACCGCAGATGACCTTCCCCAGTTGCTTTCCCTGTGGAGCCTTGAGCTGCGGGCGGATGATGAATGTGCTTGAGAGACCGGGGGTGGGGGGCAGCTGGGCACCTGCACACCACATAACCCTTGCCCACACAGCATGACAATGCACTGCCCACCATCTGCCTGGTGACAACAGGAGGCCACAGATGGGCAGCCAAGAAACCCACTCCCTGGGCCCAGAGGCTGCAGGGTGACCCTGCTCTCCCCAGAGAGGCAAAGGCCTGGAGTTTCCGGCCCTTGGGAAGTTCCCCCAGCCCCACAGGCTCCTGATGCCAAGATGACACACTGCCCTATGGGGGGCCAGGGCAGTCCCTTCCAGGATCTGCCTGTTTGGCCAAGTGGCCTTGGGTAAGCCCCAGACCTGACCCCTGGTATTCCTGGGGGCTTTCAGTGCCCAGAGGCTCCCGACAAGGCTGGTGTCTACTGGGGCCCGAGGCCTGTTGATGCTCGCTGGGTGCCGAGGAGCTCTGACCCACTCTTGAAGGCATCAGGCTACAGTGCCAGGAGTGACCACAGCCAGGAAGGAGCCCCCAAGCCGTGACTCTCGGGAGTTGGCATATACAGACCCCAGTGCTCACCCTGTGGGATGATTCTGGGATGTGTTTTCATTCTTCCCCCAAGTTTCTCTGGGGAGCTCAGGGCTAGTTGCCCACTGTGGTAGCCGCTCAACAATGCTCCCTTTCCTGGCTAGTCCCCTGTGGAGGCCCTTCCACCTCCCAGACCAGCTCCTTGGGCCCAAGTTCCCATCTTGCTTACGGGGGAAGTCTAGCTAAGACCCCATCCCTTCCCGGAGCTGGCCTCTGCTGACCAGGTGGGGGTGGCCCCCACAGCACACTGGTTAGGCAGACGCAGGGAAGCGGTGGGCAGCGAAGGGAGTCAGGCCTTTTATTGAAGTACTCGGTACAGACATAGATCCACACACAGGCCACGGCATCCAGAGCCCAGCCCCGGGTGAGAGCGCAAACATCCCTGGGCTTCAGAACACCTGGCACAGGCCTGGACATTTGCCTGCTGTGAGCAGATGGCCCCTCTTGGTGTCATCCACACACGACCACCCACGGTGCCATCTCTCCTGCCTGGGCTGCCCACAGGAGCCTCTAGAAAAAGAACTAGCCCTCATGGCATTCCAAGGGCCAAGGGAGGGAGGGGGCTCCCCAGGCCCACCGGGCTGGGCCCACTCGCATGCTCACCTTTTCTTCCTATAGCCAAAGGGGTGGGAGCAGCAGAGCAGGGCTGGGCTCCCCAGGTCATGGGAGCAGGTGCAGGGGCCCCTGGACCTGGGCTGGGTAGGTTCTATCCTCTGGGGTTTAGTCAGCTACAGCCTTTGTGGGGAAGCCGGGTGAAGAGTGGGGAAAGCGGGTGAGGGTGCCGTGCCTGCAGGTCCTGCTCAGCCCAGAACAGATGCTGCACGAGAAAGGGGAGGAGAGGCCTGGGCGGGGGCACGAGGGCAAGGAGGAGAAAGGAGCTGCAGGGAAGACCTTGCCCATCACAGGGTGGGGGGCCAGGCTGGGTCAGGAACAGGGACCAGGGCAGGCTCAGGCCTGTGCTTCCAGGGCGCGCACATGCACGCTGGGCAGGCAGAACCACGAAGGTGGCAGCTCCTTGCTCGTGCTGTCCTCATGGAACCGGATGTGGAGGAAGAAGTCGCCCGTGTAGAGGAAGAGGAGGGCCCCGAGGCAGGCCGACTGGCCCGACGGCTGCACCTGAGCATGAGGAGGAAGAGGCGTTAGCCTAGACCAGCAGCACGGAGCCTGCAAAGCCACCAGGAGTCCCGTGGACCTGCCTGGACGTGAGGCTGTGGGGAAGCGAGGCCAGGCCTGGCTCCAGTGCCCGCTCCGGGACTTCGTCGCTGTGCTACCTCAGGCAAGTTGCTGAGCCTCTCTGAGCCTCAGATTTTGTCTTTGAAAGTAGCTACTCCCTTTTGCCTCCCTGGACTCTTTGGGGCTTCAGTGAAGTCAGGAGTGTGGGGAGAGGCCGGGGTGACAGTGAGTGGAGCATGGGCCTGTACTGGGGCAACAGTGAGGTGCTGAGAGGCGAGCTGGGGCATGGGGGCGAGCACTGGAGCCTGCACTCTGTGCGCTTCGTCAGTCCCTGGGGCTGGGCGTGCAGCACCCTCTGAGCAGGAGTGGCTGGTGTGCGGTGGGTGACGGTGATACCACGGCACCATGCAGCAGGGTCTGACCTGCTGAGCAGCTCTGTCCTGGGCACAGGCCCCACCATCTGTGAGTTTTACCACCTTCTGCAATCCTCAGGGGAGGAGGATTATCACCCCGGTCTCATTAGCCAGGACTCAGGGGTACAGAAAGGTGAAGGTGTCTAAGCTCTCACAGCGAGCTGGGTGGATGCAGTGTTAGCACACACGGCAACAGAGCCCGTGTCTGCTGATGCACGTAGACTCCGAAGCCTGCTGCCTGGGGAAGTGGCCAACGACTGCGAGGCCCTGGGCTGTGCATGGCTGGAGGCTCCAAGGTCACCCCGTACACCGCCACGTACCGCATCCAGGTAGAAGGTGCTGGAGCCCACGAAGGAGATGGTGTCGTGCAGGTCGTAGTTGTGCACGCCATTCTGGTGGTCCTGGAAGGGGACCACGGTGAGGGCAAAGGGCCCCACGCTGCACGGGCTCCGGTTGGTCAGCCGCACCTCCAGGCACACCGGGTCACCCACCTGGCAGGCTGCTGCTTCCTCACGGTCACACAGCTGTCCATCCACTAGCACATCTGAAAGGCACACGAGACAGTCAGGGGCCGGCCTGTGCGGCCCAGCTGGCCTCCCCCGCTAGCTCACTGATTCATGTCTTCCTTCCCTCCTTCCCTCTTCGAGGCTGCCGCCCACTCCGTGCCAGCCTGGGCGCTGGGGACGCAGATGTGTGACCAGTCCCTGGTCTCCTGAAGGGCAGTCAGGCAGAGATAGGCATGGAGGGGAACAGCTATAACTCGGGGGGTCCACATCCTACAGGAGGGGGTGTCTGTGCCCCCAGGTCCATTTGGGGTCTGGGAGGGCTTCCTGGATGCTCCTGCCGCAGCCACCTAGAAGGGTCCCAGCTCTAGCCACAGGCTCCAGTGAGTCAGGGGCTCCTGCCCAGGTGAGAGACTCAGAAACCGCAGGGGTGACATGGAAGGGGCCCCCACAGGCTCCCAAGCACCCCGGCCAGGCATGCTTTGGAGCGCAGGCAGGCCCAGGGTCCCTTTCCCATCTCACACCCCTGGTGGTGGTACCGTATTACCTGCTCCCTCCAGCAACCCCCGGGAAGGGGCTGCACGTTTTCCCCACCCGCTCCGTCCAGGGTGCCGGCACAGAGCCTCCCAAAGAGCAGGTGCTCATGGGGAGCTGCACGGGCCTGAAATCCACGAATCCTTGCTAGGTGCAGGGAGCGTTTATCCCATCCCCCTGTCCTTCCCTCACTCACAGACCCCGGGGCTTGCAGACAGGGAGGTCACCCCCTAACCTGGGCAGCAGCACACAAGGGGCCTGAGGCTGGGCGGTGGGGCTGAGAGGGGGTGTGCTCCCTCCCAGGGAAATGAGCTGATGGTCTGCGTGGTGGGTCAGATGGCGACCCCCGAGAGATATACGTAAACATGAGCTTATTGGGGAAAAGGGTCTTTGCAGATGTAATTAAGTTAAAGATCTTGATACAAGAGCATCCCGGATTAGGGGGAGCTCTATAGCAAATGGCAAGTGTCCTTATAAGGAAAATAAGAGGAGAAAACACAGACATGTGGCGAGAGGCCACGGGAAGATGGAGGCAGAGACCGAAGTGATATGACCACAAGCCAAGGATGCCTGGAGCCACCGGGAGCTGGACGAGGCAGGAAGGAGCCTCCCTACAGCCTTCCAGAGCCCTGGTGCACCTTCACGTCAGACTTCCAGCCTCCAGAACTGAGAGAGAACAAGTGTCTGTTGTTTAGGGCACTCTCTTGGTTTCCAGCAAGTCCTGGCTTAGAGCCTCTCTGCCTCAGTTTCCTCCTGCCAGCCAGGCCCCAGAAGCCCTGGTTTGCAGGGAGGCTGCAGGGCCTGGTAGACCATAAGGAACCTTACCAATGCAGCGCAGTAAGAAGGATGCCTGGAACATCAGTGTTCTCCAAAGTATGTGTGAGAGAGATTTCAGCTAACACAATTCTTATGCAATTAGTGTCTGCCGTGTCCTTATTTTAATGCATGGTTTGTGATGAGGTCAATGATAAATGGGAGATTAGAACACTGGTCTGTGCCATTAGGGAGGAGGTTTCTGAGTGTGTTTAGCAGAAGGACACTCTGAGTCTGACTCACCAGCCTCCTAGGGCAGAGGGGGCATGGCGGGGGACCTGAAAAGTGGCTTCCAGGGCTGTACAGGGGTACAGGTGAGCCCCCCCACCTCACGGGGGTCCTGGAAGGCACAGGTTAGGAGGAAAGAGACAATAGCTGGCCTTGGAACAGCCAAGCAAACCCTCCGTCCAAAGCAAGACGATGACCTCTGGGAGTATTTGCATCTCCTC
>RJWJ010005984.1:0-65081 GCA_004363605.1 Indri indri
GTTAGGAGATTAAAACCCACATCCTGTAGTAAGGTGAAGGCATTCCTCTGCCTCGTGGGGCTTCCGCTGACAGTTTTTCCAAAGGGAAACTCTGGGACCCCGGAGAAACAGGACCCTCCCCTGCTGGCACCTCCCCAAAGGCCACTCCCCAGTGCCAGGGCCACCAGGCCTGCCCCTCAGCCGCAGCCCGCCCCCTCGTCTCCCACCTCGGTCTCCCCCATCCCAAGGCAGTATTGGGGCAGCCGGACGACCCATCCCAGGGAAAATGCAAGTCCCATCTGGCCCCCCCCACGTCCAGGATGCTCCCAGTGAGGACCGAACGCCAAACCCTCCCTCCTGGGCTCCCCCTGCCCGGTTCCCAGAGAGGCCTTCTGACTCCCGGCATCACCGACCACTGGGCCACCACTGCCCGCACCTGCCTCCAACGACAGCACAGGCTGTCCAAGTGTGAGCCTTCCGGAGGCCTGGCAGCAGGCCCGGGACGTGTCTGTGGGTGTCTGATGACTGACGGACCGAGAGAATGAATGTTTAGGTTAAGCCCGGAGCCCAGTGAACAGAAGTCTCGGGGCTGCCCCCCATGTAAGCATCGGGAGCATCCGGGGCGAGACCCCGTGCTCCGTTCCTCCCCCTTGCCCGGCCCCACCTCCGTGGGCTCAGCCGGGCCCTGCACGGCCTTCGAACTGGGCCAGACGTGGTGCTGGACAGCTCTGGGCAGGTCACCCGAGCAGCGGGAGCCTCCCAGGCGGGCTCCGACGTGAGCAGGGCGCAGGCACGGCCACCCCAGCGGGCAGATGAGGGGAGACACACCGGGAGAGGGCCCGAGAGCCGCGGGCCAGCTGCTCTACGCCAGCCCCACTTTGCAAAGGAGCCTTCTCAGGGGCTGCCCAGGTGACCGGCTCCAAGACAGGCGGCAGGGACCACGCCAGAGTGACCCACCGTCCCCCCGGCTGCCCAGGCCACGTGCCCCTCCCCCTTGGACACCGTTGTTACTGCCATTCTGACCAGAGTCCAACCAGGCTCAGAGAAGCAAAGCACTTCCCCGAGGCCACCGGCCCAGCAGTGACACAACCAAATTCAGTCCACGTGAGGCGGGAAGGGGGACTCCAAACTCAGCCCCCTCCTCGGGGCCGCTCAAGCACCCCTCGGCGTACACAGAGCACCGGGTTCCGTCCTGGGGCCCCCAGGGGCGTCCCGGGAGCTCCCCGCTGGAGGCACTTTAGGTCGCAGCTGATCCTCTACTGCCCAGGACCCGGTGCCCCGCAGAGGTGGCAGGTGTGAGACAGCCACCCTCTGGGCTCTGACGAGCACACCCATTTTCCATAGCCTCGCGGCGCAGGGACTGCCAGGTCCAGCTGAGCACAGGGATCAGAGAGGCTCTGGCCCTTCCCGGGCCACGTAGCGGGTGGCGGATCCCCCTCCAGGCCTGTCCGGCTAGGTCCAGCCCCTGACTGAGGACACCTATCGACGTCCTCACGTGACGCCTAAGCGTGGCCAACCACACCTCAGCACAGAGCCCTTTGTCGACAGGGAGGAGCATGTGTCGGCGCACGTGTGTGCGGTTCTGTGGGATCCGCGACAACCGGGAGCACACTAGTGTGTCCAAACATCAGGCCGCAAGTGACTGAATTGGGAACATCCGGCCCCCAGCCTTGGGCTAGGACCCCGCCTGGAGGGCTTTCTTGGGCCAGGGGTTTGCGAATTCAAACAACAGGGATGCGCACCCACGGGGCTGGAATCCACATCTTTACAAACAGACCCAAGGTGGCCACCCCAGGAGCGTGGTCCCAGCAGGTCAGAGGCCCCAGGCACTGGGGGGGGAGGACAGGCCATGTACAAGCCCCACATCCTCCTGTCAGCTCTAAACCTCACAAAAAGTCTGAGAAAGTGGCCCATTCCTTATTCACAGGAGAGCATGGAGAAGCTCAGAGAGGTTAAGTGACCTGCTGAGAGTCACACAGCACTGAGAAGTCTGCAAGCACTGGTCTCCAGGCCTCCCACTGCACCCTGAAGCCACCAGGAAAACCATAACCCAGA
The DNA here is from genome assembly GCA_004363605.1 of Indri indri. Taxonomy (NCBI): domain Eukaryota; kingdom Metazoa; phylum Chordata; class Mammalia; order Primates; family Indriidae; genus Indri; species Indri indri. Next base: position 2,035 of record RJWJ010005984.1, read on the forward strand.
GGGTCAACCTGGAGCGGCAGGGCTTCCGGGCCACCTGGCCTTCCAGGAGGGGCTTCTGGAATGAGGCCCGGCCTAGTGGTGGGAGGATGGGCCCCAGGCAGGCTCAGCTAGGAGGGCTGTGGCATGTCCCAGCCCTCGGGGTGGCCGGAGTGTGCAGGAGGGGACCAGGATGCAGCCAGGCCCTGGCAGCCTACGATCGGGACGAGGACGGGGCTCTTCTCCCAAGGACCCGGAGGAGGCAGGTGGCCTGGCAGAGGGTAAGGCCTCCCCAGGGCCGAGGGCTGCCAGGGCCGGGGCTCCGTCCTCCTGGTGCTGGCCATGCTAGGCCTGGCTCCCTGGGCCTGTGATAAGACACCCCTCAGTGGGTAAATTTAGAAGGTGCCAGGAGAACACACTGAAGTGACCCCACGGACACCAACCTGATCTGCCGGAGGACGCGCATCCCCGTCCCTGTGAGAGTCGTCCAGGTGGGGAGGGAATGGGCAGGCCCTCCCAGGGGGCCAGGTGCACCTGCACCCACTCCCCAGCCCGGAAACGGCCAGGCCCCTGCCTGGGGACAGCCCTGGTCCCATAGCCTTGCCTGGCTCCAGGCCTCCCCGCCTCCGATGACAAGGCAGCACTCACTGTCCTGGGGCAGGGTGGCCTCGTGGGGTGGGGCGGGCACTGATGGTGGGTGTGCAGGGCTGGCGCTAAGGACTGGGACGTAGGCAGGGCTCCCACAGCACCTCCGGCCAAGAAGGGAGTGAGGCGGGGAGGGCGGGAATGCCTCAGACATGCTGGGCACCCAGGTAGCCAGGTCCACGCAAGCCACCAGAACTGGGAATGGGCCCTTGGGGCTCATCCCGACTCGGGAAGGTCCCTCCTGACATCTAACCCAGGTCTTTCTTGCTGTAGCTTGAAACCTCCTGCCCCACCCCAGAGGGCACATGATCCCTGGAGGCTGCTGAGTGTGTGACCTGAGTCTCGGTCTCCCCACTGGGGAGTGGGGGTGTATCAGGGGTGCCCCCAGCCTCCCCGCTGATATTCCAGAGACACTGGCAGCCCCAGGCTCTGGGGCCACGGGGACGCGGCAAGATGCTGCCACCTAGTTCCATGACCGGGTTAAGGACCACAGGGCTGAGCATGTGGGAAGAGGCGGGGATGCCACAGGCTGGCACTGGCCCCAGACAGAGGCTGAGCCCTTTGCTGCCCTGCACCAGCGCACACCCCCAGCCCAGGGCAGCCACGGGCAGTGAACAGTTAGGCGGGGCCCTCAGCGGGCGGGGCGAGTCCCCTTTACACGTGGCTGCTCCCTCTCCCACACCCTGTGGAAGGGGCAGTCAGGGAGGGCTTCTCAGAGGTGGAGGCCCTGTCCAGGCAGAGGGAGTTGCACGTGCAACATGGTCTCAGACTCCCCAGACTCCCCAGCACCACCATGCGAGGCCTGGGCTGGGGACAGCTATGCAAGGGCAGCTGCCCCTCTCGGTAGCTGCCAGGACCAGGAACCCAGCCAAGTGCGGCCTGGGCCCGACCACCCAGCCTCCCTGGATGGAGAGGGGACGCCTGGCCCTGGACGTGGAGCCCGCACGTGCTTCTCCCAACGGGGCCATGGGGGTGAGGTGACCCTCAGGTATCAACTCGGCCAGGCCACGGAGCCCGGCGGTCAGTTGAACTCCAGTCTGGAGCTTGGTGTGAAAGTGTTTTTCAGACGTGCTCAACGTTCAAGTCAGTGACTCTGAGCAAAGCGGTTGCCCCCCAGTCGGCGGGAGGCACCTGATTCTCAGGTGGGGAAACAGACTCAAAAGCCAAGGATCTTGTTCACACCCAGCTCGCTCGGGTCCCGCCTGACTCCACAGCCTGGGATTCCGCACACGACGAGCAGCGCCGGCGCAGGCGCCCAGCCTGAGGGCCCTGCCCGGATGAGAGCCGGGACCACTGGCCCTGCACCCTGGACCTCGACTTTGTTTCGGGCGGACACCCGTTAGCTCCCGCCTCCCACAGAGGACGGACAGGCCCAGAGAGACGGGGGCAGCCCCTGTGAGGCAGCGCGGTCCCTTCTCAGAGAACAGCCGCAGGGGTCCCCGGTAAGGAGCTTCTTGCCCACTGCGGCAGCTCTGTGTGTTGGGCACGGCCCGCCCACAACCCAGACAGGGGCCAAGAAGACCCTGCCCAGCTTCACCCTCCGAGTCGGCCCTGGCAATCCCGAACCCAGCACATGCAGAGCCCGACGTCGTGCATGGAAGAGCTCAGGGCCCAAGTGGGCACTGCCCCCAGAGTTGTGCGATGACACGGCCAGGAAGGAGCTGCCCCGTGGCCCCTGCAGCCACGTCACACAGGGTCAGGAGTCACCAGGTGAGACCTGGCGGCCCAGAGCCCACCACAGCATCAGGGCTCCAGCCTTGGGGGACTCTCTCTCAGGGGCCGTCCTTCCCACCCAGAGGGCCAGAGCCTGGCCACAGCCACCTTCCTGAGCTGAGACCGCCTGTGTTCCTGAGGCCCTCGCTGGGGTGTGTGCCGAGGCTCCTAAGGCCCCACAGTCTGCTCCCCAGAGACCCTGGCCAGGAAGCCCTCTGCTGACCAAACAAGGACCCCACGAAGGGGACGGCCCACCATGACGGGTGGAACACGCCAACCCACACACCCCAGGTGGCACCTCCTCGATGGGCTGTTCACCTGGCCCCAGGTGAGGCGGCCACGCCCTGACCACGCGTGGAAGGGCTCAGGATCGGGGCAGGGTCGGCGCCTCTACCGGCGCTGCGCTGTGGCCATGGACATCCCGCGTAAGCACAGGAGGGACCCAGTCCACTCGGTCTCAGGCCCAAGGCAGGGGCATCCTGGCTCAGAGAGCAAGAGCAGCAAGACGCAGGTGGGGCCCTGCGTGCAGTCTTGCCTCAGGCTGTCCCTGGAAGCCGCTGTGGGACACCTCAACTTGAAGCCCGCTGGGCCAGTGTGGTCACGGCCTGTCTGTGGGGAAGTTGGGGAGACCTTGTTCCGGGTGGCCACGTGCCCTGCTGGAAATCCTCAGCCACCAAAGGGGAACCAGGGTGCACGTGAGCCGGGATGGGGATTTTGAGGGGGAGCTGGGGGACAGTCCCTGGCTCTCTGTCACAGGGACTCCACCTTGCCACTGGTGGCCCCCAATAGGCCCCCACCCTTCTCTGTGTGCTGCTGACATCGGGGGCAATGGGGCCACACCTGCAGCCCCGCTGCTGCTGCACCCCAGCCAGGGCACGGTGGGAACCCTCGGTCACCAAGGACTGCAGGGGTCCCCTGACTGGCAGCTGCTCCCCTGAGCCAGGCCGTAGCCGGTCCCCAGTGAAGTTTGCGCCTGGGTGTGCCAGGGCTCGCTGTCCGACCGGGTCTGACTTTCAGAAAGCCGTCCCTCACCCACCGTCCAACTCGGCCTGGCCCGCAAGGCTACGGCCGTGACACATGGAGGCAGGTGAGCAGCAGAGGCCACAGCAGGGCGTCTGGGGCCGTGGAGTTGGTGGGGTGAGCCCTGGGACCCTAGGCCCCGAGCTGGAGGTCTGGGGGCCACAGACCAGGCCCAACAATGACACCCTCCGAGGAAGGCAGCAGGGACTCAGCAGGAACTGAGCGCGATGCCCCTGTGGCCGTCGCCTGCCCTGGCGTCGGCTCCTCCAGCCACCTGGACCACCGGGGCAGCCAAGTGTGCACCACTGTCCTCGTCACTGCACAGGCACAGCCTGGGGACCCAGGCCCATCACTTGCGCAGATCTGGTCTTCTCGGCAGGCGCCTCTCCAGGGAGAGACACAAGTCCTGCTCCCAAGAGGGGCAGCCCAGCCTCTGCAGACGCTGCCTCTAGGAAGCGACTCATGTCCTCCCCAGCTGCCGGAGACAAGCTCTGCACTTCCTCTCGCCCGTCCACTCCCCTCTCCGACCCGGGGCCTCCTGTGCACGGGCTGCGGACGGAGCAGCCCCCGCGCTGCCGAGCGACTCCCTCCCCCGGCCTGGGCTCCTGCGTCGAGGTCCCCAGTTCGTGGAGGACTCTACCGGCTGGACTTCCACGTGGGCCACCCAGAACCAGGGCCAGCCTCCCCCAAACCAGGAGCCACTCACGGGCCCGGAGGGAGGAAGTGGCTGACTCCGCGGACGGCCTGGCATGGGGCGTCACGGGGCCTCCCCCACAGCCGGGATTACCCAACAGCAGACGCGGCAGTGGTTCCGTTTCTGCCGCAGCACCCTCAGTCCCGCTGCACGGTGGGCACCTCTGTGCGGTGGCCGGGAGCACGGAAACGCCCTTGCCTGTCACGTGCCACGAACCGCCGAGCATGGAGGGAGGACTCACAGGCCACAGAGTAACCAGGCCTGGGCTAAACCACGTCCCTCCCCACACAGAGTCCAACCGCAAAGGACACGTGGGGTGGAAGGCTGCTCTGGCCCCATAGAGGGGTGGGACCGTTAGAAACAGGAATTGGGTGGGGCCTATTGCCTCCCCCAGGAAGCCCTCCAGTGGCACCCCGGGCTCGGAATAAACGCACACTCGTGGCCACGCCTGCCAGGCCCAGTGGGGTCTGCCCTCACCCCACCCCCAGACCTCCTACCTTCTGAGCGCCGGCCACGAGGAACCCGGCCACATCCCACTCCCAGCTCTTGTCCCCGCAGTGCCCACCCAGAAAGCACGCGGTGCGTGTGTGGAGCCACGAGGGCCCTAGGGTGCGGCGGCAGTAGCGACGCGGACACAGGGAGAGGTGCTTGGCACACACGTGTGCAAAGGCCCTGAGACACTCTGGCGGTGCGCAGGCGGAGGCCTGGCTGGCGGAGCGAGCAGAGGGCGGGAGGAGCCCTCACGCTGGGGCCCAGGACAGGCGGCTCGGGCCAGGCCTCCAGGCCCTGCAGGCCGGCTCCGGTCTGGGATCTGCCGTCAGCCAAGGGCACACCCGGCCTGGGCCTTGGACCCCAGCTGGAAGGGGAGGGCAACGCTGGCGTCACTGCACCTTCGCGGACCCCGACTGCCATGGCAGGAGGACACCTAGCCAGCCTCGAACCCCAGGGAACCAAAGCCATGTGCCGGGACACATCCAGACAGAGGGGAGGCTGTCACAGGCCGCCTCTGTGGGCATCTCGAGTCCGGCTGCCCCAGGCCACCCTCAGCTGGCCCAGCCTGTGGCCACTGCGCCCAGAATTCCCTCTTCTCTCTGTCTCGGTGCTGTCTCCAGGCCCAGACCCCTCGCAGCCGGGGAGGGAGGAGCAGAGGACAGGGGTATACAGGACGTGCTGGGAGTGAAAATGCGGTCGCCCCCATGGCCACCTGGGAGCTCGCTCTGCGCCACTGCCTTCCGACCCCTGGCCCGGAGCTGCCACTTCCTGCCCGCTGACCAGAATAGCCCAGCCTTCCCACCTCCGCCCGGGACACCGGATGCCCCCCAGCCAACGGCCATTCACTGGTGTACAGGGAGTCGTGGCCGGTCCCAGACAGGGGGACAGGGTTTGCCAGGCAGGGGTCCTGGGGTGCAGAGACACTGCGCTTGAACAGGGAGGGGGAGAAATGGTGATGCCAACAGGAGGGGTGCCCTGGGATCCCACCATTCCCTTGGCCAAAGCCCAAAACCACCCTTCATGAAATAGTACATGGTATTAGAAATTGAAATTCAGTTCCATGAAACAGCAAACAAAACCTTTAGCTAGCTGCCCTGCCTCCCAATCTGTGCCGTGCACTTCCTGTAGCACAAACACCGTCCTTCCCCCAAGGGCCCCTCAAGTTCCCCAATTTGGGGCATGCGTTGTACCAATTTGGAAACTTCCATTTAACCCTGAGTGATACCTCCTCCAGGAAGCCTCCCCAGATTGCAGTCAAGTCCACACAGACCCTGCACACACTTGCCTGGTGCTGTGCACCTGCCCATTGCCCTCTCACAGCTGGGGCTCTGCTGTCTTTGTTCCTGTGATTCTGTGACGAAGCGTGACCCCCAGCGCCCATGAGAGCGGGGTGTGCACAGAGCATGCTGACGTGGAGGGAGCACGCTTTACACATGCAGCCTTCCCTGGCCTCCTCAAGTCCCAGCTGAGACCAGGGCAAGTTATGCCTTTCTCTCGACTTCATTCAATAGCCCATTTGGGGCGTTTCTGCCATGGAAGCCTGGACATTGCTGCCCCCACAAAAGGGTTCCCCTTGGGTCTCCAAGCAACAGCAGGACAGCTGGGTCACCTACGCCCTCTGCACTCCAAGAAGCCCGCCTACTAGTCTCCCGAGGCCCTGTGAGCTGGGCGAGACCCTTGCCCCACTGGGTATCGTTCCTCCCTGCCTGACCTGGGGCCGCCCATCTCAGGACCCACCACCATCCTGTGCGGAACAGCCGGCCCCACGGGTCAGCACCTGGGGCCCCAAAGCCTGCCCTGCTGAGCCCCGGCTCCAGTGACAGGGTTCCCGGCTGAGCTGGGCCACGGCAGGCCGGCCAAGCCAGTGTTGTGCCCAGGGTCAAAGCCCCCGAAGGTCCCCGGGCGTTGGTTGGTGAGTCTGGAGCTTGCCCGGGTGGCGTTTGCAAAGTTCTCCCCCAGCAACAGCGGCCCTGAGAGCAGCATCGGTGCCGTGGGGCGCTGATCCCTGCTGGGGCCCAGGCCAGCTCTGGGGGACTGAGGCTGCCCGTGCCCGAGAGGTTGCAGGGCAGAGTCTCAGCCCCCCACACACCTGTGTGGGATAAAACCCGTGAGCCACTCGCCGAGCCCAGAGACCGGTTCTGAAGCCCCTGGGAGCCGCTCAGTGCAGAGTCCCCTCACCTTGGTTCCAGGACATGCCCCTCCCGGGCCCGCACTCCTCAGCCTGGCCCTGTCTCCTCCAGCCCACTCCCCCGGGACACCCGTCAGCCCCGGCTCTCGCGCTGTTTCTGTGCCGATGCCCAGCTGGGCTCTCACCCTGAGCTCCCGCCTCACGAGCACCGCGTGACGGTGCGTCCCCACTGGCTCCGTGTCCTCAACCCCGACCCCAGTGCCTTCGCCATCTCAGAAACAGAAAGTGTCTTTTACCAGGTGCCTCGTCCCCCACCCCCCGACGCCCACCATCCAGTCTGCCTGCAAACCCTGTCCTCTACCTCAGTGGTCCTGACCTCTCACCCCCCACCCCACAGCTGCCTCCCTGCCCCGCCCAGCCCTGCACCACGGAGCCCAGAGGGACCCCACGAGGTGGGAGCAGGTGGCAGCAACAGCGGAGGAAGGAGCCCAGGCAGCCGCCCAGAAAAGACCACCTCAGACGGCGCACGGAGCAACCCCAGCGGACAGGCAGCAGAATGCGGGAGGCCACGCCCCGGACTTCTAGAAGGAAACATGTCAGTCCCTCCTCGACCCCAGTGCGACCCCAGTGCGGGGCAGGCTCTCGACCCCTCAGGAGCCAGCGCCACAGAGGAGAGGACTCAATCTGACCACAGAACAGTCACGATTTTTTCATGACAAAAAGCACCATAAACAAAGTTAAAAGACAACTGATCAACTGGGGAAAAAAATTTCACAACATAAACCCAGACAAATGACTAATATTCCCACAATATAAATAGCTTAAAAATTGAGGGACCAAGAACGAAAAACCCAATAGAAAAACTTGGAAACAAAATTATGGACAATTTACAAATACACGCGCAGACGACTTTCAGACATGTGAAAAGCATTTAACATAATTCATAATTATAGAAATACAGATTAAACAAAGCTAGGGAGCTGGCAAAAAGTAAAATAGTGCGACGATACACCATGGGGCAAAGTGCGGGGAACCCAGAGTGCTCACGCAGCCTGGGGGACACAGACGCGCAACCCTCTTGGAGGGAAATCTGGCCGGACCCAGCAAAGCGACGTGCTCACCTTTCGACCTGACGCTCTGGTTTCCAGGACTCTGCCCTGCAGGTGATGTTCTAACAACGCGCACAGACTTACCGTGTACAAGGCTATTCTCTGCAACGTTGCTGCAACAATACAATGCACCCATGTACGAGGCTACATTTGGCAACGTTATTTGACGTTGCACAATATTAGAAAATCCTAAATGCCCATAGATAGGTAGGGGTCGAATAAGGACGGCGGATCCACGTTGTAACGTATTGGGTGACTATAAAAAGGACGATGGAAGATCTTGATAAACTGGTATGTAGTAATCTCCAGGAAATACTATTAAGTGAGAAAAACAAATAAAAAAGAGTATATACAGTCTTTGCAACAAGTGGTGCTGGGGAAACCTAACATCTACATGCAAAACGATACAGCTGGATATATAAAAATCTACTCAAAATGGATCAAAGGCCTAAATGTAAGACATTTTAAAGTATAAAAATGTTGGAAGAAAACACAGAGCAAAAGCTTCCTGACGTTGGATTCGGGGGTGCTTTCTGGGTTATGACACCAAAGGCACAGGCAACAAAAAAAAAATTCACAAATTTGTGGAAGTGAAACAACACACTCTTAACCAACGGATCAAAGAAGAAACCAGAGGGAAATCAGAAAACCCTTCAGGCAATGAAAATGTGAACACGGTACACGGGGACTCAGCGTGACCCGGCGAGAGCAGGGCCGACGGACTGGACGACGTAAACTCGTACATCGATGAGCAAGAAATCGAATCGGCAACCTAACCTTCCAACTTAGGGAACTAGGAAAAGAAGAACGAGCCAAACCCAAAGCTAGGGGAAGGGAGGAAATAAACGTTAAGGCGGAGACCAACCAAATAGAGAACAGAAAGACGTCAGAAAAAAACAAAGGAAACCAAAGGCTGCTCCTGAGAAGACCGAATGACGGACACACCTTTAGCTGTAGGGACCGTGTCAGAAAGATGACTCGAACTACCGAAGTCAGAAACGGAAGCAGGGACATGAACACAGACCCCACAGAAGGAAGGAGGATTGCAGTAGTGCCACGCACAATTGTACGCCAACAACCGCGTAAGCCAGACAGAAAGGACAAATTCTTAGAAACACAAAACCTACTAAGACTGAATCGCAGAGAAACAGAAAATCTGAATAGTCCTATAACTGGCAAGGGGATTGAATTAGGGATTAAAAAAAAACTCCTAACAAAAGAAAGCCCCGGACCAGTGGCTTCACCAGTGAATTCTACCAAATATTTAAAGAACCAACACCAATCCTTCTCAAACTTTCCCAAAAAATTGAAGAGAAGGGAAAACTTACTAACTCATTCTATGAGGCCAGCATAACCCTGGCACTAAAGACAAAGACATCGTAAGAAAATTACAGCCCAATATCCCTTACGAACATTGATGCGAAAACCACAAGATGTTAGCGAGGCACGTTGAGCAGTGTGTTAAAAGGATCGCACGCCGGGACCCCGTGGGATTTATTCCTGGAATGAAAAACTCAATTGGTGCAATATGCCATATTTGCAGAATGAAGGAAAAGAAAAACGTGATAATCTCAATTGATGCAAAAAAAAAAAAATCTTACAAAATTCAACATTGTTTATGATAAAAAAAAAAACTCTCAAGAAACTAGAAATAGAAGGAAATTACCTAAACGTAATAAAAACCATATATGAAAAATCCACAGCTAACATCATAACCATGAAAGACAAAATTTTTCCCCTAAGATCAGGAGAAAGGCAAGGATGCCTTCTTCCACCAGAACCCTAGTCAGACTCTACTCAGCGTCGTACTGGAAATTCCAGCCAGAGCAATGAGGCAAGAGAAAAAGAAATAAAAGCCACCCAAAGTGGAAAGGAAGAAGTAAAATTATCTGTGTTCACAAATGATATGATCTTACCCTAAAGACTCCATGAAAAACCTGTTGGAACTAACAGATGAATTCAGCAAAGTAACAGGATACAAAGTTGATACACAAAATCAGTTGCATTTCTATACGCTAACAACGAACAACTCAAAAATGAAATTAAGAAAATGATTCCACTTACAATAGCATCAAATGGAATAAAATACTTAGGAATGAACTTAACCAAGGAGGTCAGAGACCTGTGCAATGAAAGCTACAAAACATTGAAAGAAACTTAAAAAGACATAAATAAATGGAAACACGTCCCACATATATGGATTGAAAGACTTAATGTTGAGATGTCAATGCTACCCAAAGTGATCTACAAATCTGATGCTATCCCTACCAAAATCCCAGTGACAATTTTGGCAGACATGGAAAAATCAATCCTAAAATTCACACGGAAACTCAGGAACTCCAAATAGCCAAAAACAATCTTGAAAAGAAAGCCAAAGCTGGGAGCCTAACGCTTCCCAGTTCTGAAACCTCCTGTGAGACAAAGTTACAGTGTCCAAGACAGTGGGCTACTGGCATAAGGACAGACTTACGGACCGTGGGATACGAGAGAGAGCACGGAAATGAATCCCGCTATACGGTCAAATGATTTTTGACAAGGGCACCAAGACCATCTGACGGGAAAAGCACAGTCTGTTCGGCAAACGGTGCTGGGCGACCTGGAAGTGCACACAGAAAAGACAGACCCTGGGCCCTCATGTCACACCATAAATAAAAATTAACTCGAAATGGATCAAAGACCTAAAACGATAAAACTTAGAAGAAAACACAGGGTAAAACCTTCATAACACTGGATTTGGCAATGATTTCTTGGATATGACACCAAAACACAGTCAAAAAACAAAAACAATTTGGACTTCACAAAAAATTTATAATTTTGTACATCAAAAGACAATATCCACAGAGTACAAAGGTAACCCACAGAATGGGAGAATATATTTGCCAGTCAAATATCTGATAAGAGATCAATATCCACAACATATAGAGAACTTTTAAAGCTCAACAACAAATAAACCACCAGATTTAAAAAACAAAGGACTTAAGTAGATATTTATCCAAAGACGACACACAAATGGCTAACGATCACATGCAAAGATGCTCGACACCAGTGATCATAAGGAAATGTAAATAGAAATTACAAAAACGATGCTCGTCAGGACGGCTGCTGTTAACATAAACACACAGAAAGCAACGAATGTCATCAAGGGCGTGGAAAAATCAGAGCTCGTGTGCGCGTTGGCAGGAACGTACAATGGTACTGCCGTTGTGGAAAACAGTGTAGAAGTTCCAAAAAAAAATTAAAAATACAATTACCATATAATCCACTTCTGGATACAGACCCAAAGGAACTGAAAGCAGCCACGGCCACAGCAGCGTCGCTCACGGTAACCGAGACGTGGGAGCTACCAGGGTCCCTCAGCGGAGGACAAACAAAACATGCTCTCTACATGCACAGGAGCATCGTTCAGCCTTAGGAAGGAAATTCTGCAACGTGCCACAGCGTGGGTGGACCCTGACGACCTTTCGCGAAGTAAAATGAAGCCGACAGAGAAGAACAAATACGTGTGAGTCCACTCACACGAGGCCCCTGGAGTCTGCAAATCGGCAGAGACGGAAAGCAGACGGGGGTGCCCGGTGCCGGGAGGGGGTGGGGGCTGGCGTTTACTGGGGACGGAGTTCCAGCTTTGCGAGACGAAGCAGTTCTGAGACGATGGTGGTGATGGCTGCACGGCAATATAAACCCACTTAAAGCTGCTGAACTGCACACCCAAGAATGGTCAATATGTCAAATTTTATGTTATGTGCATTTTGCCACAATTAAATATTCACCAAGGAGCATGTACAGCGTGCTTCCCTTTACGAGAGAAAGGCGGATGCAGGAAACACGTGCATTTGCCCATCTGAGAACCGCGGAGCAGAAATAAGGAACTAAAGACGCTGCTACATCCAGGGTGGGCACCTTCGTGCAGCTCTGACTCTCGGAGCCACGGTATTTTCACATCCGCTTCACGGAGGCCCCCAAGTCAGCCATTAAAGCCAACTGGGGGGTACCCCAAACGGGATATAGCTCACCCTGGAACAGCACGGGCAGAGCTGCAGGGGCCCACCTACCTGTGGGTTTTCCTCCGCCTCTGCCACCCCGGAGACAGCAAGACCCACCCCTCCTCCCCCCCCTCCGCCTACTCCACACGAAGACGCGGACGAAGACCCTTGTGATGCCCCACTTCCACTTAAATAGTAAACACGTTTTCTCTTCCTTATGCTTTTCTTAACAGTTTCTCTAGCTTACTTATTGTCTGCTGGGGGTTGGTGCCTGCGAGTCCACCATGGCAGCCCAACAGCAGAATCCAACCGCATCTCAGATGGATGAAACGTCCGCACCGAAGGGAGCAGAGGAGAAAAGTACACTGAGTCACACAGGGACGCTATCGGACCACGCTCTGCAAGGCTTGAGGTGGCCAGTGCTGCGCACGGCCCCTGGGCTCAGGTCACCAACCTGCCTTGTGCAGTGGTGGCTGGTGAGCCTGGAGCCCTTCTGTGTCCGCAGCGTGGAGCAAACAGGAGAACGAATCGAGACCAAGTTTCTCACTGTCAAAGAAAGGTGCTTCCATCAAGAGAGAATGAGCCTGTGGGGCAGACCTGGAATTGGAGACACCAGTGTGAGCCCACATGTATGATCACATATGTGCAGACGGACACGGAAGGCTAGACATGGGGGGTGCCGCACACGCACTCCCCAGCTGTCAGCTGAGAAGGCCCAGGGCGGTGGCGCCACAGTCGCCGCGAGCACACCAGCATCGGGAGCATGGTTTCTAAAGCCCGCTCTCCAAGGAACGGACCAGCGCTCTTTGGAGAAGTGGCTGATTTCAGGACAGGGGCCAGGACGGTGCAAGCTGGGCCGGGGTGCCACGGGGTGCCAGGGAGCAAGCGGTGCTGGAGAGAAGCTAGGGCTCACGGAAAGGGCACAGAAGTGACCTGGAAAAGTTCCCGATGCCAAAGCTGGCACAGTTGGAGCAACAAAGATAAATAACGATAGTGCCGGATTATAGCCCATAAAGTGAATACCTGTGACACCGCACCGATAGAACAACTGCTAAACAAGTAAGTGAAGAAAGGGGGCAGCAATTCCTACAGCATCCCGGGAGGTAGATGCAGAAGGAACGTGGAAAACAACATCCCCTCTCGGCACCGCAGACCTCGCCCGGCACAGGTGAGAGCCACAGACGGAAGCTAGAATCGGCAGGGCGGGTCAGAGGAGAAACGAGATTTTAAAATGTCTCCATGTATCTTCTTCGAGATGCTGGGCAGCTGCACAGGGACAACAGTAAATTCGCGGTGGTGACGCCCAGCAGACACACCCTTGCCGGACTGTCAAGGTCAAACCACTGCAGTGATGCCTGCCGGCATCAGCACCCCCGCCTCGCGTTCTCGCCAGAAACGTGCGATCTCCATCTAATCACTGAAGGACGTTCTGCACGGTGCCTGCTCAGAACTTGTCTAAAACATCGCGGTCACGCAGAGACAGGGAAGCTGTCGCAGGCGCAGGACACAGAGGAGGCAATGACTGAGCCCAGCTGGGGACCGGGAAATGGAAAAAGGACATTAGCAGAAACCAGGGTGGCAGAACAATCCCAGTGGAGTCAGGTAACAGCAACGTGCCAACGTCAGTTTCCTGGTTTGGGGCACTGTACCCTGGTTATGGGGATGATAATGTGAGAGGCAGGCAGGTGAGGCATCTACTGGAACTGTCAGGCCTGTCCTGGGACTTTTCTGTAAGTCTAAAATTATTTCAAACGAAGAGTTTTTTAAAAAAGTACAGAAGCCAACAGAGGGCAGATCTTGTCCCTCACCAGTCACGCCCCTGGGCACTCGCCACCTTTCACAGGCTGTGACCTCACAGCCTCCCTGCCCCCCTCTCCAGCATCTCCCCCACATCCGCTCCAGCCCTGGCCCCTCAAGTTCCTCATGCTTACCAAGCATGCTCCTGCCGCAGGGCCTTTGCATGTGCTGTGCCTGCTGCCCAGATGCGTTTCCTTCAGAGGTAGGCACAGCCTACTCCCTCGATTCCTTTAGGTCTCTGCTGAAATACCTGCCAGTCCCAGGGGCCGTCCTCATCTACCCTCCACACCCTCCCCACCCCTTTCCCGGCCTGACTCCTTCTCAGGGTCTTCCCGCTGCCGGACATGCCGCGCATCTGTCTGTGACTGTCCCTGCTCTCTTGCATGTCATTTTCTGGAGGGCAACCGTGCTGTCTCACTAGCTCAGTTTCCCAACAACCCATGCATCACAGGTGCACGGCAGGCAGGTGGCCGGGTGGATGAATGGCCCCAACACAAAAAGGCCATGAACATAAAAGCACACCCCTCACTGACAACAACAAGGAGATTCTATTTTTGCCTCAACCAAATGGCAAAGTATTTTTATGAGCATACGCAGCTCCGGAGAGGGCAGGGAGTCAGCGGTGTCCCCACGTCACGGCCAGGAGCTGAATCAGGAAAACCTTCCCGGGAGGCAGTTCGGCTCCAGGCATCAGAGCCACGAAATGTGGGAACGCTTTGATCCTGTTGGTTTTCTCCTGCAAATGTGACCAAGGAAATAACCTTGAGTTCTGGGCAAAACCGAACGCATGAGGATTTGCATCACAACGTTATGTATAACAGTCAATGAGGACATAACCCAGCTGTCGACAATAGCAATTACGTTTAGTAACACTGTGCAAACACCAGGCAGCCATTGAACTACTACATCTGGGAGGAGGAGGATGTGAGAAACGTCCACAATGTGTCAAAAGATGATACAAGTGAGTCATATCATCCCAATTTTACCAAATACTTGCACAAACACGCGGGTGCAGATACACAGGTCATGAAAGTGATCACTGCTGCCGGGGGCTTCCCGAGCGACCGCTCAGCTAAGGGTGCCATGGAATTAGCTTGTCTAATCCCCAAACAACTGTACCAGGCGAGGACTCTCGTTGCTCGCATTTCACAGATGAAAAAAGAGACAAACGAGGAAAGTGAGTGGCCTACGGGGCACGCGACTGGCGGGGCGGCATCCTGGCTGAGGACACGCCACTCACTCCTGACTGCGCCGGGTGTGTGCCCAAGCCCACCGCACACGCACACGCACGGTGACCAAGAACACACATACACTCACCCAGGAAAAAAGACCAGAAGGAAGCCAACGGCAGGCATCGCTGGCTTTTGGTACAATGAGTCATTTTAATTTTCTTCTTTGAATTTTCCAAATATTCTGATTATCGTTTCTGAGTTATATAATCAGAAAAACTGATCTACTGAGAACGGTTTCCGGTGTTTGGTGAGATCATCGGAAGCCTCCCCAGCACACTGGACTAATCACATGCTTTTGGTTAGAACTCGTGACACGACATATGGGTGCATTTCAGAAGAGAAAACCGCCCCACCCGGTGGTTACGAGAGATATCCAAAGCGATGTCAAAGTGACGAGGTGCGGGACTCTTCTCTATTTATATAATATCGTTTCAATCTTAGAGAAGTTGCCAGAAGAGTGCAAGGAACTCCCGACGCACTCAGCCCGGACTCACCAACGGTTTCCACGCCGCCCACATCCTGCTCCGTCCCTCTCTGGCCAGGCTGTGCTGTCCCGAACCCTCTGAGAGGAGCTGGAGACACCTCGCCTGTCTTCTGCTAATACTTCTGCATGTACGTCCCAGCAACAGGGACGCTCTCCTCCGTAAGCACGCAGCGGTCAAGACCTGGGAACTTGACACTAACAGGAGACGGTTCTCCAACCCACGGCACGTGTTCTGATTCTGCCAACAGCTTCAACAGTGGTCACTGCAGCTGTGTCTTCCCCAAAGGGTTCAGTCTGGAATCACAGACTCCACTTGGTGACCACATTTCTTCATTCTCCTTTAACACAAACCGTTCTTAGGCCAGGGGTGGTGGCTTGTGCCTGTAATCCTAGCACTTTGGGAGGTTGAGGCAGGAGGATTGCTTGAGGCCTCCAGGAGTTTGAGACCAGCCTGAGCAACATAGCGAGATGGCGTCTCTACAAAAAACTTAAAAATTAGCCAGGCGTGCTGGTGGCACACACCTGTAGCCCCAGCTACTCGGGAGGCCGAGGCAGGAGGATGGCTTGAGCCCAGGAGTTGGAGGCTGCAGTGAGCTGTGATCACACCTCTGCACTCCAGCCTGGGCAACAGAGTGAGACCCTCCTCCAAAGGAAAAATTTTAAAAAAACTAAAAAAAGCAAACAGTTCTTTAGTCTTTCCTTACGTTTTTAGGTCTTGGCATTTGTGATGAGTTCAGGCCACTACCTTTGCAAGTGTCCCTGTGTGGGGCTTTACCAGGTCATGTGTCTGGCAGGAACATGGCACCTGAGGACATCCAATCAGGTGTGTCCCATCCCTGGAGACATCAGCTTGGATCCCTGGGTCAGGGTGGCAGCGCCCGGTCTGGGCCCTGGCAAGTTGCTCTTTTCCCGTTGTAACTGGTGAGCGAGCGCAGGGACACACTCTGACACTATCGCCTTCCCGTTCCTCAGACTCCTGCCCCGCGTTGTGGCTTCCTCGCGGCCTCCCGGCCCCACCTCCTCTTCCCCCTCTGCGAGTCGGCGTTGGTCTCCCGTGTTTACCGTGTTATTTCATGAGTTACAGTCCATTGCCATCATCGTGTGTGGTCATTTTGAACCTACTATGGGTTTTCACTGCGAATTTACGGAGGATTTTCCCAGCTGTTTGCACACTTCATCAGTCCGCAGCCTCCTTGCCGCCGTCTCTGCTGGAGAGGTTTCCCCATCGCCGCTAAGTTCACAGCGACCGGGCAGCGGGTCTGCCGGCCGGACGACTCGGTAGCATCCTGCCTCCACGGCGGAAAGGACCTGGACGCCCTGGCCCAAAGGCTTTGTCAGGAGAACCTTTTTGACGACTTTATAAACAGAATTTTCTGTTTTTTATCAGCAAACACCACATAGCCAGCACCTAAATGTGACCGGCGTTTTGCCGGTGTTTTTCGTCTCTACCCACCTCATTTTCCGATGCGTTCGAAGGAGGCTGTGGGGGCGCTGATGACGTTTTCAAGTCTATCCCACACTTACCGAGATTTTCTACTTCTTCCTAACTTTGATTTAGTATCTTTTCCCAAATAATCATTTCACAAAAGCTTAAATTTTTTGGAATTTTATAAATTATTGTCAAATCTAAAACTTTTTCTAATCTATTGCTAAAGGGACTTCTCATGCCTAACTTTTAGTACGGACTTGAGGTTTTCCTTGATTGGAATTATGAAGGCACCCTTTTTTCCCTCAAAACACCAGCTCCTGGAAAGGATTGTCAAGGCTGTTTTCCTTACTTTGAACTTTTTAACTTACATGCTTAGTTTACTTGTTTCTTTTTTAAAAACAAAGTACCTACAGCTGTTACTTTGTCTCGGATACAGCTATGCATATATCCATCTGATGTTTAGGGTTTGTCAGATAGTAATATTGTTGCTGTTTTTATTTCCAAAGTTTCTCTTCTTTAAACTTTGACTAATTAAACTTGTAATTAATAAGTTTTAAACTTACATTTAAATCAGGGACATCCGGTATAGGTTTTCAATTTCAGACTGTATTGAGGCTTTTGCAGTCCAGTATAAGGTCATTTTCTGTGAGTGTCCCAGGAACACTGAAAAAGGCACATCTTTTGCTCTTAGGGTACAAAGTTTTACATATCTATGAACTATATTAATAATTCAAATTATTTCTTTTCTGGATCTACCAAAGACTGGATGAGATGATTAAAGTTTCTATTCCCCTTTGCATTATAAATAATTTTTATTTTATTGCCTTTATGAAAGTTACAGCCTCACAGCTGACTACCTCTAGCAATATTCTTTGAGATTAAGGCTGCAACCTCTGCTCTCCCGTATAGCAGGTGTACACACTCGAAAACCTTTAGCCATTCTTTTATTGTGATGGTGTCATACTCGATTTTTTGATTGTCATAAGCAACACATATTTGTGTTGTTTTTTTTTTTAAATCAGTCCTAAGAATCAGGCTCTGGAGAAGGGGAATCCAGCCGCCGGCGAGTGTAAAGAGTGTGGACAACGCTGCCGGGAGGTCCGGCCAGGAAGGAGCGAGAGGCAGCGTGGGGTGGAGCTGGGAGGTCGTTTTCCGTTTGGTTCTGGTTGGCCGCGGTGAGCACGTGCGATGACACCAAGAAAGCACCAGTCGGAATTCAGGAAGGAGGGGCGGCCTCTGCGGTGAGGCCCCAGACCCCGCTGGGCGGAAGCAACGGTGCCTTCTCTGGAGAGGAGGGA
Organism: Indri indri; assembly: GCA_004363605.1. NCBI lineage: Eukaryota > Metazoa > Chordata > Mammalia > Primates > Indriidae > Indri > Indri indri. Next base: position 20,032 of record RJWJ010005984.1, read on the forward strand.
AGGGAGCAGCGTGCGGTCCACTCGGGGCCAGAGGGTGGGAGGCCAGGCGGGGGCGAAGCTGGAGCAACCACGCGGAGCTGAGACTCCCCAGGCTTGCAAAGCGCCAAGAGAAGCCGAGGCCGAGGGACCGCCGGCTGGTGCGAGTGGCGGAGGATGAAGGGCAGGTTTCGCACAAACCTGTGCCTGCGCGTCACAGAGGGACGGTCCACGACAGCCAAGGGTGGAACAACGCAGCATCCCCCGCCGAGGAATGGACAAACAACCGCGGTCGACCCACACAGCAGGTGGCATTCAGCTCGAAAGGTGAAGGAATCCCGATGCGTGTGGGGACACGGTGGCCTCGGAACACAGCGTGCTCAGGAAGGAGGCCAGACACAAAGGGCCACATGGTCCACGATTCCCCTCACACGAAATGTCCAGAACAGATAAATCCAGAGACAGAAAGTCGCCGTGGGGTCGCCAGGGCTGGGAATGGCAGCTGGGGAGCGACTGGCAGGTGCGGACTTCCTTCTGGGGTGGCGGAAACGTTCAGGAGTTAGAAAGAGGTGAGGGTTGCACTTCTTTATGAATGAACCAAAGACCATAGAATTGTACGTTTTAAAATGGTTAAAATGGCAAATTTTATATTGTATTTTACCACAATAAAAACAGCGCTCTTTAAACACGTGTGCGCGCGCACACACACAGACACACGCGCAAAGGTGATCTCTGACTTCAAACGCCGGGGCTCTCATCCAGCTCTGCCCGCACGAGCTGCACACCCCGTGCCTCAGTTTCCCTGTAGGTAGACGAGGCCAGCGTATGGCCACAGCGAGGTTCCTACAGGAGAGTCTGCACGAAGTGCTTGGACCAGGGCTCCCCAGGCAGGACGGCCACCCTGTCACGGTCTACAGCAGCCACCCTGGCCACGCACACCCTCTTCCTCAAACCCAACCCAAATCCGCAGGGGTGGCAGTCCCACGCTCTGAGTCCCTGTCCCTCTGCCCAGGCTCCCACATACCACGGAACACGCTGACGCAGAGGCCTTTGTCTGGGCACTGAAAGGGCCTACGGCAGCGGCATTGGATCATAAATGTTTCAGAGACCTGGCTCAGCTGCCCACCCCTCCCCGAGGGCACAACCGGCACCTGCGCTGGGCAAACTGCCTCAGACGGCCTCGACATCGGGTGGCACCTGCTACCAGCTGGCCACTTGGGACCTGTCACCTGGTGGCCACTGGAGCTCTGGTTTGTTCAGCGGCAGATGGCAAGTTCCCTGCAGGGCTGGGTGTGTGCGTCCACTGCTGCCAGGGCACTGGCCATCAGGCACCGCGGCACGAGAGCCTCACCCCCCGGTGCTCTCTGCTGCCCAGGCTGGGCACCTGCCCTGGGCAGACCCTGTCTCTCTCCTGCTTGAGGTAAACAAAGTAGCTGTGGCCCCAGGTGCCACATGAGCCACCGGTGGCCACCACCACGAGACCAGAGGACAGCAAAGGGAGGCTCCAGTCCTGAGAACCCCATGCCCCAGACCCTGGCTCCCACCCACCTGCTCCTGCCGGCTTTCGGATGCCCGGTTTCCCCACATGGCACCAAACGAGCCTCTTAGTGAGGAGGCCCATGCTGAGGGCAGGATGCCGAGCGGCTCTGTGCCGGGTGACACATGGAGAGACCAGGGCTGGGAGCCCTGGGCCAGCCGCAGCCCACTCCCGGGTGGCCATGTGGCCCCGCTGCCCACCCAGCTCCTCCCAAGGGCCCCGCGGTCCCTGTTCCTGGTGTCATGTGTCTGTTGCGGGTTTGGTGAAGGAGGATGTCCGTTCTGGAAGGCAGGACATGTGGCTCTCCCAGGCTCCCATGGGTGGCGGGTGTGCAGTGAGGCACGTGGGTGGCCTGTCTGCCCAGGTGCATCCCTGAGCGATGGTTGTCCCAGGCTGGCACGTCCCAGGCCCTGCCTGTGCAGGCAGGCACCTCACTGGTGGCCAGGGCCTCAGGTGCCCACGGGCTGCTGTCTCCAGACCGGCCCAGGCCCTCAAAGCCAGCTGAGGGATGACACTCGGTCACACACCCACTCCACGAGCCGTGCGCAACGCAGTAGGACTGCACACGATGACCGGGCATCTGTGTTCCACTGTGCGCTGCCCCACAGCTGGGGACAACAGACCGACAGGAAACAGCCCTGCCCCTCGGGGCTCCCTGCACAGGCCCCTTCCTTCCCCACCCTGCCCCCCAGGAAAGGCCTGGAACCTCCCTGAGCCCGGCACCACATGGGCCCTGGTCTCGTGGCAGACTCACCACGTGAAGGGCTCCTTCCGACACACCCCCAGGTCAGTCCCTACCGTGGCCCCCAACCCTGAGGACCCAACACCCACCAGGGTCCCCAAGCGCCCAGCCACCATTTCCCCCCAGCCTGCTGCTGTGCACATGCTGGAGCACTGACAGAGGACATCAGGGCGACAGCCCCCGGCCACCCCCAACACGCCGCCTGCTATCCTCGGCCTATGCCGGCCGCTCCTGAGCCAAGGCGGAAACTTCTGGAGGTTCCCTCGCACAGCCAGTTACTCCTGTGGGTGGGAGCTGCCTGGGGACCAACTGGGGGGCTTGAGATGGTGAACCGTGCACCCCCTCTGCCCAGAAGGCGCTGCCCCTTGGGGCCAGGGCAGGGGGTGGGGGTGCCTAGGACACTCTCGCCCCAACGTGAACAGAAGCCTTCAGGTGGGGCCCAACCCAAGCCCACGCCAGCACCAAGAGCCCCTGTGCTCATGCGTATCGGGGGCCCTGGAGGGTCAGTGGAGAGGCCGGAGCTGAGGCTTGGCTGAGAGCCATGGAGTCGCCGCCCCCCCATGCCCAAGGACAGAATCACACCTAGCTACGTCCACGGCATTATCTAATGGGGGGCAGGGATGGGTCCCCATGCACCCCCAGATGGGGGGCCTCACAAGGGGCCATGAAGCAGCGGGAGCCCGTGTCCCCAACAGCACCCATCCCTCCTGCCCCCACCCCATACGTCCAGGTTGCCGGTGACTCAAAGTCTCAGCGTGACACCCCTCCCCCATAGCCCTCTGCCTGGCTCTGGTCAGGGACAGAGACCGGGGCCCGGCCCAGCCCACGACCTTCGCTCACCCCGAGATGAACGGACTGTCCACAGAGCTCCCCAGCCCCTTCCAGCTCTGCCCGTGACCGAGGGATGCACGCACGCACCCTGGGGCACATGCAAAGTTCACGTCCACACACACGTGTGCACACACACAAGCAGCCACAGTGATGCCATGCTCGGAACCCAGAGCTGGGCCACTGGGGCCCCCCAAGTGCTGGATGAAATGGAGGTCGCGAGTCCCACTGGGTCAGTAGGCACTTCGGCGACCTGGCTTTTGTCTCAGCAGGTGGACAGGTGGGGTCAATGGCTCGTAACGTCGGAAGCCCCAGAATCGCTGTCCAGAGCTGAAGACACCTGGGTGGGGGCGGGGCGTGCACCGTGGACAGAGGGGGAGGGGAGCGAGGGAGAAGCAGCATTTGGGGTGCAGCCCTGCCCACCACCACCCACAGAGCAACATGGGGCTGGGGGAGGGGACCCTGGAGCCACACGGGCTCGCCGTTCAGAGTCCTGGGTCCCCAGGTCCGGCTGTGGGACGACTGGGCCAGCCTCACGCCATGGGGCGGTTGGGAGATTGAGATGCCAAGGGAGGGCTGACGGCAGGTGGGGTTCGGGGAGGGCCTTTCCAGCAAGTGCTGCTGGAATCCGAGGGCCCCACGGGGAGGGAGCCTCCGTCCGCACCTCACGGCCGATGCAGGAAGTAGCTCAGAGAGGACCATTGGCCTCCATGTGAATAAAACCTCGCCCTGCAAAACTACTAGAAGAAAACACAGAAAATCTTTGTGACTTGGTTTGGGCAAAGATTTCTCAGACACGATGGCAAAATAAACCCATATAAGAACAAATTGACAAATGGGGCTTGATCAGAACAAAAACCTTTGCTCTTTGATGGATGCGATCAAAAGAGAGAAAGGAAGAGCCACAGACTGGGGACATCTCTGTGTGGCACGTGTCCGATGAGGGACTCGATCCGGAACACCATGAGTCACGGGGGCGGGGGATGCCAAAAAAGCCACGCAAAGTCCCCGACACGCCCGCTGGATGGGCCAAAATTTAAAAGACCAACGACACCAGGTGCTGATGAGGAGGTGGAGCAACTGGAACGCCCTCTGCAGTGGCTGGTGCTGCAAATGGCGCAGCCGCTCTGGAAAACGGCTTGGTGGCTGCCTAGAAAGTTAAACCCACGCCTCCCACCTGACCCGCTGTTTCCCCCCCAGGATTCACCCGAGAGAAGGGAAAGCGTTTGCCCGCACGAAGACTCAGGTGCAAATACTCCTGGCAGCTTCATATGTAAGAGCCCCAACTGGACCCAGCCCACGTGTCCACCAGCAGGTGACCGGACACGCAAACGGGGTCCACCCGCACCCGGCACGGCTCAGCCACAGATGGGAACGAGCTCCCGACACGGCGCAGAGGAGCCTCCAAGCAACAGCTCCCAGGAGAAGCCGGGCAGGGGCGCGGCCGTCGTGTGTGCGATGCACCTGCGTGACACTCTGCAACGCGCAAACCACCCGCGCTGCCCGGGGACAGCACGGAGCGAGGGGCTCTGCGGGGGGGATGGGCGTGTCCTCGAGCCTGATGCTGGTTTCGCGGGGGTCTGCAGATGTCAGGATGAACCACGTCACCCCCTTGAACACGCGCAGTTCACCATGTGTCGTTACACCTCAATAAAGCTGCTTTTACAAAAAGTTGCTCCAAGAGGGGTCCGCGGCCTGCGACAGGTCTGGCGTCCTGACAGGAGTGAGCGCTCCCCGGCACCAGCTCTGTCCCAGGCACGGCCTCGGCACGGCACTGCCACGCCCTGCAGGAGCTGCTGTCACTTGTTCCTGTTTCACAGGCCAGAGAGAAAAGGAGAACCAGGAGCTCGAGGCCTGTGCCCACGGGGCCAGTCTTCACACGTGGGCAGCCCCTCGGCCTCCCTGCCCTGCGCGTGGCAGAAGGCAGGCTCCAGGCAGGGAGACCGCGCCAGCCCTGACACAGGGGCGTCCGTGCACCCAGAAGTGCCCGGGCCTCCTTCCCCGCCCACCTGTCGCCTTGCCCCTGACTCTGCGAGGGAGGGGGAGGGGGAGGGGGGGCCTGAAGCCCCCACCGCTGGGTGCCCATCCGCTGGTTGTGTGTGCTGGTCCATGTGCCCTGGGCCGGGCCAAGCGGACAGTGGCCTGTCCAGCTCCGGGCACCTGGAGGTGGCCTTGCCCAAACCCCAGCTCCCAGCCTGCCCCCGACTGCAAGCAGATACCATCTCAACGGCCCCTGCAGCTCCCTGTGCCACATCCTGGGCTGTATCTGTCCCCAGCGGCTTCTCAGCTGACCCTCCCGGCCACACCGCATCCTCTGCAAAAGCCTGTTTGGAGCTAGGGGACCAGGTCCCCAGTCCCCAGCTGACCCAGGGAAGAGGGGACAGCTTCCTCCACCTCCAAGAGACAAAAAGAGCAGGCCCAGACACCGTCAAAGCCAGCGCTGCCCTCCCGGGCCCCAAAGTGCCACGACAGCATCCGCGGCTCAGTCCCAACCCCAGGAGCCCAGGCAGTCCGGGAATAAGCCCAGACCCCATCACGGCCCACTGCGGCCCCTGCGGAGGCGCCCTGCACGCCCCCCAAAGCCACGCCTAGGGTCTGGGCCCTGCCCCCGCTCCAGCCACAGCTCGGGCCCCTGACCTCTGGGTTACTTCCTGCCCCTGCCTGGAGGGCCCATCACATCCACGGCCCCAGGACCGCCCCCTTGGGCCCCCTCAGGCCCCTGCAGCCCAGCTGTCCATGAACTTGCCCAGCAAGGGCCCAGACTGGCCCAGGGCTGGCCTTCGAAGGACGTGGGCCAGGCGTGTGGGGAGCAGGCGGGCCCCCGCGAGGAGCCGGACCTGGCAGGCTGGCGGCAGAGGGGCAGGTGGCTGCAGCGTCCAGGCCGGCCCAAGGACAGCAGCCTCAGCGGAGGCCAGGCCAGGGTGGAATGGTCCCCAGAGGCCTCCAGGGGCACAGGATGGTCCCCCAAAGTGAGTGGCGGGCCCTAAATCACCCCAAACTGGGGGTGGGACACCAGCCACGAAAGGGCCTGGGAGGCCCAAGCCGGGTGGGGCGGGGCCAGCTGAAGGCACATGACACCCACCGGGTGGGCAAGGGCTGAGGCCCCAGCGTGAACCCACGGACCCACCCTGGTCGGCCAAGGCCCCGGGTGCCCTCTGAACAGGGTCCAGGGGCTGCTCTGGACATTCCCGAGTCCAAACTGGATGCTGGGGCCACACCGCCATGGTTAGCTGTCCCCACGAGGCCAAGAGCACCAGGATGTCGTCTGCTCTCTACCCAACCTCTGCTCTTCCAAAAGCACCAAGGGCCTCCCAGTTCACACCAGCCCCGCCTGCAGGTGCCAACCACGGGAAGCGGCAGGAGGACTCGGGGCAGCGGGGAGCCACGGACCATGACAGGGATGAGGAAAGCAGGGCAGAACCACAGGACAGCAGGGAGCCACGGGGAACAGGCTGACCAGCAGGACGGCCTTCGACCCGGGCCACCCACCGTGGGGCACTGGCTGCACCCGGCAGAGCCGTGCGCAGGGACAGCTGACCCAAGCCCTCACGTCCACCTGCCCGTGTCCTGAGGCCTGCCACAGCCTCATAAGTCCCCCCAACAGCCACTCAGCAAGCAGGCTTCTCAGGTGGGCGACTCTGCCCCCGGGGGACGCCGGGCACTGTCTGGGGACATTCTCATTGCCACGATCGGGGGGAGGACACCCCTGGCTTCCGGTGGGTCGAGGCCAAGGTGCTGCTTAGCACCCTATGACATACAAGACAATCCCCACAACAGAATGACCCGGACCCAGTGTCACCAGCGCTGAGGGGGAGAGACCCTGCTCTACAAACTAAAACCACTAAGATCTGTTTCCAGATAGCACGACTGAGGCCTGGAACTCAAGTAACCACCAGGCTGCACCACTCGTGGGCTGGGCACGGAGCCCACCCTGTCCCCACCAGGACAGGAAGGCTGTGCCTCTGCCCATCTGGCAGGAGGCCCTAGGCTGGCCAGCAATCCCGTGGCCCACCTGTGGCTGTGGCCTGACAGCAGCTCCCAGGGGGTTTCCGTCCCTCGGGGACCGAGTTCTGCAGGGCTGGGCTGATGTGAGGCTGAAGCCCCAAGGCCGGACAGACGTCCACGGGCCATCCTGACTCCTGCTGCAGACAAGCCCAGGGGGCAGGGAGGCCGCGGCTGCCACGGCCAGTGACACTGGCTGGCCCTCGCTCCACTCAGAACAGCGGCTCCGGCACCCCGTTCCCCGACAGCTTCCATGAGCCCCGCTCCTCCTCCTACAAAGGGGGGGACAGGCTAGCCACCCCAGGGCGTCTTCCCACCAACAAGCACCCATCCAGGCGGGAGCTCGGCCAAGGTGTCCCCTGCCCCTTTGGAGGCCCCACATCCGCTCCAGACCTCGGTTTCCCCAGCTATCAACGGGGCAGCTGGGCCACAGACTGTCTGTGTCTCCTCTAACGACGACGGTCCTGTTCGGCTTCCTTGGCGACGCGTCCTGGGCAGAGGCCTCCGGGAGACTCCAATACATCCCTTGTCACCTGGGGCGGGCTGTGGGTGAGCAGGTCCCGGCTGGGACAGTAGGGAGCAGCGCCATGCCCAGCGCCTGCCAGTGCACACCCCCGAGGGCACCGGCTGCCAGGAGATAACCTGTGGCAGTCACCAAGCTCGCAAGGGAAGGACAGGTCAGGTCAGGTCACCTGCCCAGCAGGTGCTGCCAGGAGCCACTCAAATCCAGAACCACCTAGGGAAGCCCTATTCTGCCTGCTGGCCTGCCAGGCCAGGGATGACCTTCCAGGCTCCAGGGGCATGGCTGGTGCCCACCAAGTCTGCTCCTGCCAGGGCACACCGAGGCCCTCCCTCCAGGGCCTCCTGGAAGCTCCCCAGGGAGCTTGCCCCAGGGAGGCAGAGCTGAGCCCACCCGGCCCCTCCCTCCCTCCTCCTCCCCCTCGGGCCATGTGGCTGGACTGCAGGCGCAGAGCACTGCCCCAGAGCTGTCCCTGCAGCGAGGGCCACCCACCCGGACAGGAGACCAGGCGTCCAGGCTGGCCACTCGGATGAGGGGTCACCGCACCTGCTGCACGCCTGGTGCCCAGTCCCCAGGGCCGCGCTTCCTTCCTCCCTTCCTCAGCCTCGAGGCCTTTGACGGAGCCGCTGCCTGCGCACTACACGGGACCTTCCACCACCCCCCAACCCTAAACAAAGAGAAGGGAAGCCCCCTGTGGACTCTGGCTCCTTTCGTCTCTGGTCGGGACCCTCCAGAAAGGACCCGCCCACCAGCCCCAGCCACCCGTGCAGGTTCAGCTCGGCCACCTCCGCCTCGCCTGGACAGTCCTCCCACCAGCACCCTGGAGCCCCAGTGGACCGTGCAGTCCCAGCCCACGAGAGTCGCTGGAACCCGCCACCCAGCGGCCCCCACCTCGCACACTCCCCAGGGACGTTCCCACAACCCAGGCCCAGTCCAGGGCCCAACATGGGGATAGCCCAGAGCCAGGAGCCCATAGGGCCACGTCACCCAGAACCATGGCACCTGTCCCACCCACCACCGTCTGGGCCAAATCACACTCAACGCACCTGAGTTCTCAGCCCCGGTTGCCACAAGACACTCAGGGGCTCCAGAGCCCCCTTACAGGCCTCTGGTCGCTCATATATTTTTATTAAAATGACCTCTTGTTATTTAAAAAAAAAAGCAAGATATTTTTAACTAGAAAATTCAGATAAGCAAAAACAGAAAGATTAAACCCATAACCCATGCCTGGGGTGACCATGAGGGACCCCTGGCGTCCACTTTCTGGATCTTCCCGCACCCAGACATCATGTGTCTTGGCCCCAGAGAGAGCACCCGGCCTGCTGTTTACAGCCTGTGCCTGCCCACGGTGACGCCTCCTTCCTGTGTCGGTCACACACGGCCACATCCAAACTGCCCCAAGGTGCCCCACAGGTCCCGGCCCCACCCTGCCCAGATCGGTCCTGCCGCGGCTGACGTCCATTTTCCTTGGTGCCGTCTGTGGAGACGGGGCCCATCACCCAGGGCCACAACCAATCCATCCAAACTCAACTGCGCACGGTGAACCCTGCGGACAGGAGCCCGCTGAGGGCTGACTCGCACCGGGAGGAACCTTCCCTCTCATCCATTCGCCAAGCAACTCCCGGGATGACAGCCCTGTGTGTGGAGGTGCACAGGTACCCACAGGACCCTGGCATCACTGGGCCATGGCCAGGGCTGGGCCGACACCCTCCATGGCCACATTCTGGGGTCCCACGGGGAGCAGACGCAGGTTCACATCTGGTTTGGGCACCCACAGACCTCCCCCACGCTGCTGTGTGTCGAGCCCAGCACAGCTCTGGGCACCAGCACACTCACAAACGAGAGCACCCCCCATACCCCCCAGAAGAGTCTAGAGCCCAGGACGCCCTGGGGCGGTGTGACTTTGAGGTGGCAGGCGGCCTGCCAGAGGGGCTACGATAAGCGCTCGGAGGTGGAGCCTGCCCTGGGGACTGGCCAGGGCCCCCTGCCCCGCCCCTTGCCTGTGCCAAGGGCAGCCAGAACATTCCAGCACTCACCGGGAGGTGCCGTGCCCCCTGGAGCCGCACCAGGGACCTGAGTGGGCCTGGATCCAGAGGACAGAGGGGCAAACGCTCCTTAGCAGGGAACAGCCTCTACCTTGTGGGGCCGGCTGGGACTTTTCAAAGGCCTTTTGTGTTCCTGTCTTCTGTCCCTGTGCCCAGGTAGGTAGAAATTAGGCTCACCAGGGACGTGGGAAAGTCACCTGGTCACCCAAGGTCGCACGGCAGTGCAGGACAGAGCCAGGAATGGAGCACCGCGTCCCGATTCCCCGCTCTTCCCAGGCGCCCCAGAACCTGCCCCCCCACTTCCCAGTCACTGTGTCCCCACAGCAGGGACACCCCCAAGAGGGCCCCAGGCCCCCTTCCCAGCCCCACAGCCCCAGACTCCCCTGCGGCTGCCGGCTCCACCCACCAGCTCAAGAGGCTCACACCGGGGTGCAGCTGCTCAGAAGAATCCAGAACTCAGGCCAGGTTGGTGCAGGGGCCCAGCCTCGGCCCCGTCACTGCTGGCCGGCCCACGTGCCAGCCAGGGAGGGCTCCTTTCTGCTCCTCACAGCCGCCAGGCCCTCCCACCTCCAGAGCCCTCTCGACTGCTGTTCTTGCCAGCCAGGGCCTCCGCCAGCCCCTCGCCCGCAGGCCCGGCCCCGAGCAGTCACCGGCGGCTCACCCGAGGAGCCCCTCACCTCGAGAGCAGTGTCAGGGCAGAGTCCAGTGGAAAGTGTCCACAGGGTGACGTAGGCAGGAGCTGGCCCACTACTCGGCAGCGGGCGGGGTCTTCCAGGACCCGGTGGGGTCTGACAGCTGCCCCCCTGACCCCGTGAGGCCATGCCGACGGTGCACATGGTCCTGCAGTGTGAAGGAGTGATGGCACATTCTAGAAACCAGAGGCCTTCGCCAGAGCCCCAGGCAAGTGTGAGGCTCGGGAAGAGACCCATCGGAGAAGGCAGCAAGTAAGACGGTGACCCTGGACACCGGCCCGATGGCTACCCTGCCCTCATTGTGCATGTCTACCTTGCAGTGGCCTGGCGGCCCCAGGACAGCCACAGAGACCCACCTGACACCCACATGTCTGGGACCCGACACCAGTTTATCCAGAAAGCTCCACCGGAAGGCTCCCCAGCCAGGCTCCCAAGGCTCTCCACAAGACATGTCTGCAAAGACGCCCCTCAACCCAGGGAAGAGCTTTGAGTCGCTTGTGACTCCTAGAAAGACACAATGGGGCTGGGTCCCCTCCCAGGACTGAGCAGACTGCGGCCCCTCCCAGGTCTTAGACGTTGGCTCCGCCAGCCCAGGACACACAGAGGACCGGCCGCCAGGACGGCCACGCTGGGGCCAGGCTGGCCAAGGCTGCACTCACCAGACCCCCTCCAGAACCTCCCCACCAGGATGGCAGGTGCCGGAACCAGCCTGCATGCATCCGCTTCTCCCTCCGTCCCCCACGCAGCCTCCTGTCCGCCCTTTGGGTCACCGACACCACGCCAGCCCTGCGCTGGCACAGGTGGCTCGAGATCCTTGCCACGTTCCACGGCAGCCACAGGCCTCAAATTCCTGAGACCCAGATGCTTGGACTCGGGGGTGGGGGCCACGTGAACAAGAACAGCCACAACCAGGGGCCACGCAAACCCGGGCCACAGCCACGGCCACAGCCATCCTGCCCTCCTGACATGCTCACGTGCAGAGACAAGGCCTCCCCTTGGCCTCTCTCCGCCCTGTGCCTGGAGACTGGCGGGGACAAAAGCGGGAGGGAGTGTGCCCCGCCCCGCCAGCGCGGCCTTATCTCCTCTGCTCGAGGTCCACTCCAGGACGGAGCTCCAGGGCTATTTTGGGAACAAATTGACCGGCATGGAAACGTGCTGGGAGGTGACGGTCTGCGTGTCGGCTGAGAAACCTCCCCTTCCGAGGCCGAAGGCGGCAGAGACACCGGACAGCCGGTGGCAGCCCCGCCAGGCCACACACATGGGCCGAGCTGCACACGCATAACTGCACCGGACTCGTCACCAAGCAGAGACAAGGCTCCAGGGCCAGACCCCATTAATACGCGAGGGCAGCCTCGGAGGAGGTGACCGCCAGGGCCACCCCAGGAGGGCAGGGCTGGGACGCACACTGCGGTGCTGACTCCAGGACAGCGCAAAGCCTGCCCCCGGCTGCCGGCTCAGATGCCACCCCCACACCCCTGGAGTGAGAAGGCTAAGGCCCATCCGACCCCTGAACACCCCCGTAAGCCCCGGGCCTGCAGCATTAGCGCCCCAGGAGCCCCCAGGCTGCGCCATCAGTGGACGAGACTGACGAGAAGCATTCTGCACACGGCACCCGTTCCTGGAGCAAAGCGCCCCTCCGAGGCCTGGGGGCAGTCTCTGGCACAGAGAGACGCCTGGCCCCCGTCACGGCGGTACCCATCTTCCCCCCACTGAAGATCTGGAGCACCCAGGCACAGCCCCGGCCACAGGCCACCCGAAACGGGGGCTCTCCCGTCCAGCCCACTGCTGCCGAGTCCCCAGCAACAGGCACAGGACGTTCAGCAAATGGCCACATGCAAACCTTTGGTTCAGGGTCTAGACACAGCTGGGCTGGCGTCCAGGTGCCTGGGACACCTCTGGGTAGGGCAGGAGCAGAGCGCAGACTCGGGAAGGAGGGGCGGGTGGTGGGGAGGCAGCTGGAGCCTGGAGCAGAAGCCGGGCTGACGCCGTCGCACAGACAAGCATCGCTTGCCCTCAGGTTGCCGGGGGCACGCTGCCCCACACTGGCCACGGAGCCCCTTGAATAGACCCCCGGAGGTGGGCACACACTGTGCCCGTCCACCTTGAGGCGGGCAGGTCAGCAGCAAAGCCCCGGCTGCCCCTGCGGCCGCCCCGCCGGCTGCCCACGTGCCCTGACCCCGAGTCCTGTTCCAGCTCAGCACCAGCTGAGACCCGCGGGGAGGGTCTTCCTGCAGGGCTGGTGACCTGCAGCCCATCTGGGTTTTAGGGGAACTCTGAGCTTCAACACGCGTGCTGGGCTGGGCTCACACTCAAAGGAAAAACGTGTCGTTGACACCAGGTACTAAATTCGGTTTGTCTGAAGACTGTAAAACCTGCAGCGTGGCTTTAAACAAACCATGTATCTTTTCTGGCCTGCAGGTTTCCACATGCGAGGAGGGAAAAACAAAAAAACTAACTCACCAGTTCTTGCTAAACCAGTCCTCTGACCCAGCCCCGGGGCCCAGCCACCTGGGCCGCCCGTGGGGAGGAGAGTGGGTTTAAGGAGTGACCCCTCACCCTGATTCTGCCAACCCCAAACCGTCTGCTGCTGGGAACATGAGCAAGAACCCGGCCCTTTCCACACCTGCTGGCCACGTAGCAGGAGCTCCCGGGTGGCAGGAGGGGCCTAGGTGACTTCCAGAGTGGTCTGAGAGGAAGACACGGCCACACGGATAGTGGTCCACCCTAGGGCCGCCTCCCGCTGTGGACTGGACGGAAGCTGCCTCGTCACCGAGTTACCGGCCCTGCAGGAAGACCCTCTCCAAGGCACGTCAGGGGTCCGTGGGCAGCAGCAAGAGGGCCGGGTCCCGCCTGCCGGCGCTGAGCTGGGAACGGGACTCCACCTGGGGCCGGGGCACGTGGGCAGCAGGCGGGGCGGCCGCGGGAGCAGCGTGGGCTTTGCTGCTCAGCCGCCCTCCTCGGGCTGACAGGTACAGCGTGTGCCCGGCTGGCTGGTGTCTCCACACGTGGGCAGGACTCAGCCCCCTGCACCTGCTGCGGAGCAGTGACCGTGTTTGTAGACGGCCTTTGCGGTCCGCAGGCTGCGTCCCCCACAGATGGGGGCCCACCAGGTCCGTGCCAGGCCAGGTAGGCCCCACCAGGTGGGATCAAGGGACCGAGGGTGGTTTAGAAGCCGGTGAGCCCATCCCCCATCTTTCCCGCTGGAGCCGCCCTCCGTGGGGCTGAAGCAGGAGAGGCCTGTCCCTGTCATACGAGACAAGGAGCTGCGGGAGTGGTGGTGACTTTTGTTTCCTTAGGGTGTGCCTGGCCACTCCCCATCCTCAGCTCCCTGCAGGACAAGCCACAGGTGGGGGCATCATGGGACGGGAGTGGCTCCTAGCCGGCTGGGAGCCGGGTCTGCAGCGCGGGACCAGGGCTGAGCCGAACGGGCAAAGGGCCACAGCTCGAGGCCGGGGGCCTTCCACAGACAGTGTGGCCACATCCCACGTGGGCCTCAGAGCCCTCCAAGGCCCACCCGACAGCCGCTTCTACTCACCTGGCCCCCACCAGGCTCCTACTCAGACCCCAATTGCTGTCCCCCCGGTCTCAGCCTAATGTCACGCCTTATCCCAGGCCCAGCTCCGGGGCGGGCCACACGGCCCTGGTGCGCCACACCCCAGACCCTGACGGCTGTGGCGTCCCCACCGCCACCCACCAGGGAAGCCTGGCTCTCCCTGTTCTACAGCTGAGCTCACAGAGCCAGCCGGGAGCTGGCGCAAACCCCCGTCTGTTTGCTCCAGAGCCCCCTAAATCCCCGTCCCTGGGAAGGGAGGGAGCCAGTCACAAAATTCCCAACAGCCCCAAACCGTCCCGCCTGGGCAGATGCAATCGGGAACCAGGGGACGGCAGCACATGCCCCGGCGGGCATGGCAGGGTGACGATGCCCAGAGGAGGTCGCTGAACTGTAACTGCAATGCTTGCCGTCTGCTTGATCAGGACCTGAGAAAGGCCCAGCGTCCGTCAGTGGGAGTGTTATTCTTAGACCTTGTCCTCTGTCTACCTCTTTGTGTTTCACTTATGGAAGAAATCCGGCCGTCTGTCCTGGAAAACACCACAACCGGGACTTTGCAGGTGGCCTCCGTGGTGTCATTTAGCATGTCCCCAGGCCCCAGATTTCCAATAAACTCATATTTCCATGTAGAGACTCAGCCAGTCAGCCACCCATCCAGTGAGAAAACACCGTGGGCCATGGTGCTCCCTGGGCTCCATCCCGAGCCCTGGGTGTCGGGCCGTCTGTTTGGCAGCGGCATCTACTTCAACACCGCATCCAGGACCTCGCCGGTGCCAGGGAGGTGCCAGCCCCAGCGGTGCCTCTGCAGGTGCAGGTGGGTCGGGAGCAGGGACATGACCTCGCAGCTCGGCTTCTGAGTTACGGTCCGCATGGCAGCGCAGGACGGACGGACGCCCGCTGGGTTCTCTCCACGTAAATACTCGCCAGGGTCAAAGTCAGGAGCCTCCCCGCTGACCCCCAACGCCTTGACTGACGGCTTCGTCCCTTAGTATGGGATGAACTCGGGACGTGAGCCCCCAGGACGCACCGCCATCCGCATCAGCCGCCGTTCTTGACGGAGCTCCCCGTGGTGCGTCTGCAGCCACGGCACCTCCTCGAGGTGTCTCCCACCCTGGTGGCACAGCCCTCGTGTCTGTGACGGCCGTCCTGCCTCTGCCTGGACACCTCCTGCCTCAGACCTGGACTCGGCCATTTCTCCAGGGGCCACGGTTGCTTTCGGGGGGAAATGGCATTGAGAGGCCACGGTCTGGGGTTCGGGGAGCTCACAGCCACCGGGTGTCCTTGTTTCAACGCACACGGACACCACTCCAATGCAGGCTGCAGCGTTTTTGCTTAACCTCATCTAACCGACATCTGTTTTTCCTCCTCCCTCACTGAAAGCCTCAGTTCTTAATGACACCAACGGTGACTGACTTGCCTTTAACCCACGGTTCGCGCGCAGCAGTCAAAATGCGTCAACACCATCACAACCGTCCCGTTCCTAGAGGGCTGTCCTCAGCCAGCCACCCACCAGAAATGTGTCGCCTGAAATAAGTTCTTTCTGGGTGGTTATTCCACTAACTCGGCACACATTTTTAGGTTAATTTGTTTGAGTTTGAGGGACTTTTTCCAGTTAAGATTTATTTAGGGATTTTTAATGAAGAGATTAGGGGCTGCTTTTTTATTTAAAATTATGCAAACTATTTTTTAAAAGGTTCCCAAATCTATGAAATGAGGTCTATGCAGAGACATCTGGTTCCATACGTCCCCTCCCTCCTCGAGGTAATTTTCGAGCTTTGATCGCGCTCCCACTGCTCTCGTCTTCGGTCCGTGCGTTTTCCGGCATGCTCCTGCTCCGTCGGAGGAAGGGCAGCCGTCACGCTGTGCTTTTCCGCTTAGAATTCCCGACAATCCCTCCACAGGCGCACACAGATCTACGCACCTATTTTCACGGCTGCGTAATACTCCACGCCTCTTCCCGCTTCTGCCAGGACCTTCAGGGAACATTCCAGAAAGTGGGGCTGTCAGGTCAGAGGTCAACGCACACATGGCTTTGCCAGATGTTGCCGAATCCCCCCCAACCCCGTTGTGTAACACATCGTGTGCCCACCAGCAAACACTTTGGGGTTTCTGCCAGTCTGGAGGGACCTTGGTGACGTCTTCATCTGCATTTTTCTCACCAGGAGCAAAGGTGGCACCTTGCTGCGTGTTTAAAGCCACCTGTGGTCACTTTTTTTGTGAACGGGTGTTCGGGTCTCCTGCTCATCTCCTGTGGGCAGCCAGTTTTCTTCTCTGTTTTCAGAAACTCCACGTCAGTGACAGCAACCGCTCGTGACAAGTCACGTCCTCTCCCAGTCTGGTGTCCGTTTATTGTCCTCGCGGTGGTGGCACCTCCCCCAAGTCGCTTCTTCCTGCCATAGTCACACACGTCCCTCCCGGCAACGCGCCCGCCTCTGACTCGTGGGAGGGCCTCCCCACCCCAGGGTGCAGGGTGCCTGGAGCCCGAGTGGTTTTCTGGCCCACGTGGGTTTACCCTGGCGTGAGGTGGCACGTGGGCGCAGTCTGGTGGGTCCACGTGGCCACCCAGCAGCCCAGCATCGCTCCTTAGCGAGAGTCTCCTCCCACTGGTGTGAGACGTTCTTTCACTAAACTGCGATCGAGCCTGTACGTGGCTTGCAAATTCCGTTTTGTTGGTGATCTGCCCGTCCATGTGGCGGTACCGTGTGGTTTCAATTACCAAAGCTTTATGCTTTATGATATTTTGAGCCATCCCAGCCAAGAGCACAGACGTGACTTTTCGCAACAGCTGGAGACGTCATGGGAGAAAATGCCAAACCCAGGACCCGCCAAGATCAGACGTGCGAAGTGCGTGGTTCCTGGGGCTGCTGGGACGGAGCCAGGGGTGCCCCTGGGCGCCCCCCACTCTAGCTGCTCCCCTCTGCGGGGCGGGGGCACCCTGGGAGGGAACCTGCCTGCCTGGGGAGGGTCCTGTGGTCACTCCTGCTCAGCCTGGAGACCAAGGAGGCAGCCTGGCCCTGGGGGATGGGGTCCCAGGGCAGCTGGGCCGTCACCACAGAGGAGCTTTCCGGTAGGCAGAGGGAGCGGGACTGGGGGTCTCTGTCCAGCCGCCTGCGTTTGGTTCCTGCCTTCTGAGTCTCTTCAGCTCTCCATACGGAGCAAGTTCGGCGGGAAGAGGCCGCGGACAGCTGTTCAGAGCGTCCTTCCAGTTTGCCCAAGAGTGTGGTTTGGGAGGGGGCAAAGGAGGTGCCTATCCATGGCAGACACGGGGTGAGGCCCAGAGCCCCTACCCCCCAGCGAACCTGCACCACATGGGTGGGGGCAGCCAGCAGCGCACCCACTGCTGAGACACAGGCACAAGGCAAGCACTTGAGAGTAGGAAGAGGGTGGCCCTCGGGATGCTTCCCGGAGGTGGCAGAGGAGCCGTCTACAGATTAGGGGCAAGGGCCAGGTGAGCACGGGGGAGCCCATGGATACACGCCCGGCCTGATGCCAGAAACAGGGTGACACCGTGCCTGAGAACGTGGCATCCTGATGCTTCCAGGCAGAAGTGGAAAAGCTTCCCAGGTGAGGCATGAGCAAAGCGGCTGAGCCTCAGTTTCCCCATCTGTACGGCTCCTTGAATGCCCCCATTTGTAAGCCAATGAGCAAAAATGGGAGCAGGACTCTCCGGCCAGCCACGGGGGTCCCTGTGGCTTCTGCCCACCGCCTTCCCAAGCTCAGGAATGTCGCTGAATAAAAGAACCCACAGGCAGATGTCAGCGGCCCGGCCTGTCTGGGCTGGGAGTTGCTGGGCAGCAGCCCTGACTCACAGCAGGGTTGGCAGTGGACAGGAGCAGGGAGAGGCAAGGAGGGGCCCAGGTTTCAGAGACCAGATGCCAGGTGAGCCCGTCCAGAGGAGTGAGACCTGCCCACGTGGATCCTCAAACGCCCAGGGCACACCGATGCCCCACACAGAGCCCAGAGCGCCGAGCCACGGGGGCCCTAGCCACCGGAGCGGATGGTGAGGAAGGCAGCACTCTGCCTGGGGCAGCATGGGAAGGCTTCCTGGACGAGGCGGCCTCAGAGCCAGGCCCCAGCCAGAGGAAGCAGCCAGATGAAAGGCCCTAGCCGGGTGGTCACCCTACCCCAGGGCAGGCGGCCCCAGGGCACCGAGGGAGCAGAGTTGGGCTGGGCCCCACACTCCACTCTCAGGAGGTGGCCTCCTCCTGCCCAGAGGCTTTCTCTTCTCTCCTTCCAGGACAGCACCGACTCCTCACGTGGCCAAGCCACCGAAGGAGTGACAGCCCCCGCCCAAGGTTCCCCCCTTGGGGCATGAACAAGGCCTCGAGGGCCCACCGGATTCTAGCGGGGCTGTCGGGCAGGCACGTGGGGAAGTCGGTCAGGGCGTCGGAGTCCGGCAGCCTCAGGCACAGCTGTGTGGCCTCGGGCAGCAGCCTGCTCCGAGTCCCGCGGTTCCCGGCCGTGCTCGGCCAGGGAGTGCACACTGCCGCTCCCATCCCTCCCAAGGCTCCCAGGGCAGAGCCAGGCTGCCCCCCGCCATGGCACCCCCCGCCCCCCAGCCAGCACCTGCCCACACGGGGCTCAGAGCAGGGCGCGGGGCTGGGCAGCAGGAGACCACGCCCCATCGTGTGGTCAGAAGCCACAAAAATGGCTGTATGGGCTTGGGTCCCGTGGTGTCCCCTGGTCACCTGGCCCATAGCAGAGCAACCAGCAGGCTCCTCCTTGGTCCCCTCGACAGCCACAGTGGCCTTGCCCTCCAAGAGAGCCGCGGTTTGTCACAGTGCCCAGCAAGGCCGCTGGAGAGAGACGATTACCCAGCAGGAGGCGGCGTGAAGACGTGGACGGTCTCACCGACATGCCCGCAGGGACCCCAGACACACGCACAGCCCCGTCGAGGAGAGCCGGGTGCTGGGGTGACCCATCACCGACACCGACCCCAGACTGGCCGCCCCACAGCGAAGCCGGACCCCACCACCCTCCCCTCTGTACCCAACCTGGGGGTCACAGTGGCCTAAGGTGGTGGCATTCACCACCTCATTCTCCCCTCTAGTAGCAGTGGCTGGGCTTCGGGAAGCTTCTCTGTGGTATCTCCCAGGGCCAGTCACACACCCATGTCTCTCCTTGGACATGTGCCCCCTTGGTTCCTCCTGGGCCTGGAACATTCTCCTCGCAGGCCACCACCCCCGGGAGCCTGCAGTGAGGCTGTCCCCGCCGTCACCCTCTGCTGTAGACAGAGCGAGTCGCAGAGAGATGCCGTTTGCAATGTCAGGGCTGGAAAGTGCCATGGAGCTCGCCCAGGTCCATTCCCAGACAAGGAGGCTGGTGGGCTGGGGGGCCTGCCCAGGGCTGAGAAGGGGCTCAGGACCAGAGCCCGCACGCTGGCACCTGGCTACCCAGAGTGCAGCCCACAGGTCGGTGGCACCCCTGAGGCCCAAGAGCTCCCGAGCTCCCCATGCCTGCTGGGTCAGCACCGCCCGACAGCTCACCCGAGCAGCTCTGGGTCACACTGGCGCAGGAAGAGCGAACTCAGAAACCAGCGTTTGTAGCAGCAGGAAGATTCAGCACCTACCGACACCTTCAGGAACAGGGGCATCGCCACCCCAGTGGAGCTGGGGCCCAGCCCCCATCACTAGGCACCGGTGGGTGGGCACCGCGCTCCTGCCCACCCCAGCCCCACCCAGCCTGTCCCCAGCTCTGCGGCCTGGATCTGGAGCCACTCTCCCCACCCCCACCCCTCTGCCGGACGTGCCACAAGCCAGGCAGCGCATGGCAGAAGCCACAGCTGCGGTGGGCACACCAGCTCCCCGGGCTCCCTTGCGCAGGGTGGCCCTGCCAGGCAGCGCAGCCGGAAGCTGACTCAGGGATACCCTCCCGGCACATAGAGGCGGGCAGTGCCCTGGGCCGCTGTGACAAGGCACCACAGACCAAGCAGCTCGAATCACAGACATTTCCTGTCTCTTGGTCCTGGAGGCTGCACGTCCAAGATCGAGGTGTCACCGGGACGGTGCCTCCTTGGCTGGCAGATGGCTGTCTCCTGTGTCCCCACATGGTTGTCCTTCTGTGTGTGTCTGTGTCCTGATCCCCTTTTCTTATGAGGACACCAGTCACATGGGATAGGGCCCACCCTTGTGGCCTCGCTTTAACACAATCACCTCTGTAAAGACCCCTCTCCAAATACGATCGCATCGAGGTACTGTGAGTCAGGACTCGCCCTCTTTTTGAGGAACATGACTCAACCCAAACAGAGCGGACGTATGCGAACACAGTCACAACTCTACTGCCAGCACCTCCGCTGGGCACCATGCCCCTGTCCCTCAGCAGCGGGGTCCTGGGCCCTCCCACACAGAGGAAGCCGTCGCATCGGCACCCACAACGCCCTGCAGCCCCTCCCTCAGACCCACTGCCGCCGGCCCGTGGCGAAGGACCCAGAGCCTCGGATGGCCGGGTGCAAGGGGAACCTCCCGTCCCTCCACCTGCCCTTGGCAGCTGCAGGTGAGCGCCTCGAGCACCCAGCTCCCGGGGCTGTCCGTTTGATGCCGCACGTGTGCACGCACCGCCCTCCCCCCCCACCATCAGCCCTGCACGGAAGGTGCCGGCACCACCGCCAGCCTGCCACAGGGGCAGGACACAAACTCAGAGGGCTCAGGAACCCGGCAGGGTGGCCCAGCCATGAGGCAGTGCTCAGACACCAAGCTCCGTCCTGTTTCCACGTCCACCCTTGCCCAGGCCCCCGGCACCATCCTGACCTGTCCTCAGGGTAGGCTGGGAGGCCCTTCCTCCCAGAGCTCTGAGCTCTTTCGCCACCTAGACTGTCTCCCTCCCTCCCAGCCGCTCCCCCAGCTGGTGCTGGCCGTGCTGTGGCATTCGACACAGGACACACGGGCAGAGACACTGGGCGGGGTCTGCAGGGGAGGCTGGGGGTCTCCGGGCAGCCAGGGGATGAGACCAAGGGACCAGGCCCCAGAGAGGGTGGCTGGGTGAGGAGCCCCAGTCTTACTGGAACCCTGGGTGGGGGGGGCCCAGAGGGGACAAAGGGCAAGAGCCAGACAGCAGTCCTCCCAGCCCCGCCCGCTGCAGCACAGCTGCCCGGCAGCCACCGCAGACCCAGGCCAGAGCCTGGAAGCCGGCGGGTACGGGAGAGCCACAGAGCCGGGTGACACAGCCTGAGACCTGGACGCCACTTGGCCTCGGCTTCCAGACCGGCTCAGCCCAATAAAGCACCAGGACCCGCTTCTAGCTCCGTCAATGATTAACACGCGTCGAGGCTGCTGCCAAAAGCCACCAGAGAGGTCTTGGGAAGCTCGGAGAGCCGAGGCTGTGGGCGGGCAGGGACCAGAGGTGCTGAGCCGAGTTGGGTGCGAGAACTTGGGGGGTCAGCCTCCCCCCACTCTGGCCCCTCCCTCAAACCCCTCTTCTCAGCCACAGGCAGGTCTCCAGGCACCTTGGCAACCAGAGCAGGCGCCACTGGACCCTGCAGCCTCGTCGGCAGGTAGCTGGGACCCCCTGTGGCCAGCAGGGGCTGCGGGACCACCGAGCCCCCAGGTACGGCGCAGGTTCCCACGGTGGGGGCACCAAGGGCCACGGCTGGGAAGTGCGGGGGACAGACAGGAAGCCCATGCGGGCGAGGGCCACGGCCCGGGCGCTGCGTCCTGCTCCCTGACCCCGGCAGGCCAGGCGGGGGGAGGCCGAGGAGCACAGGAAGAGCTGCCGGGGGTTCCCCAAGGAGAGGCAGGATATCCTGGCCTGCTTCCCCGTCCACTCCACGCGGGAGAGTGTCCCAGCCCCGCAGGGCCGGCGGGGCCCCGGCTCCCACCCTGACACCCCTGTACACCCCGGGCCCCAGCAGCCCAAAACCCACGACCCTTTGCATTTTACAGTCTGCCTCCCCAAGGACAGAGCTCCCGCTCGGCCAGCACCTCAGACACTCGGAGTGACACCAGGGTGGACCACGCTGTCCTCCCTGGGCTCCAGCCACTCTGTGATCCCAGTGTGAGGCCGGGTCTCCCCCAAGAGACTGGCTAGACTGAGAGTGCTCAGGGTGGCCCTGGACCCCCTGGAGATGTTGGGGTGAGTGGCCTCCCCAGGCCCCAGACAAGCCACGTGCCCTGCCTCGCATGACCCCAGGTGTCCCAGGGCCAGGCACGCCTCCTGCAGGGACGGGACCCAAGGCCACACGCCACTCACACAGAAGCATCCCTTTCCTGGCTCCCTGTCCCCACAAGCTGCCCCTGCCCTGCCCGCTCCGGGAGGCTGGGCAAAGGCGGACTGTGCTGAGCAAACTTCCGAGAGCTAAACAATCAGAATCAGGAAGAAAACACAAGCGTAAGCAGAGACTTCCTCTGGGGCGCGGCGAGCCCTCTTCCTCCGCAGGCACCGCGGCGACCCAGGAGCTCCAGAGATGCTTGCCCCGGACCTGCACGCCCAGGGTGCGACCAAGAGGTGGCTAAAGGCGAGGGGGCTTCCGGACAGAGAGGCCTCTGGACAGGGGCTCCTCACACATCTGGCTGTGGGGTCTCCTGCTCCCGGGTGCCCCAGGGAGTTTGGGACCCAGCAGGCGAGTGCTAGGAGGCAGGCGGCCGTCGGCACAGCAGCACCCACAAGCCTGGGGTTTGCCGGACGCTCCCACAGTGGCATCCGGCTCAGGTGGGGTCCCTCGGGGTCACTGCACATGACATCTCTGGAACCCCAAGACGAGCTGCTGCAGCCGTGGGCAGAACCTTCCCCTCCCACAGACCAGCCACGGCTCGGCACCCTCGGGCACTTCAGGAGGCAGGGGCTGGGGTGCTGGGGTGGGGAGAGTCTCCAAGACTATGATCCAACCGTGTCTCTGGGACAGTTGTCCCTGAGACTTGCCCTCCCTGACTTGGAAGGCCCTGTCTCTCTCACCAAAGAGGGCAACGCCCCTGGGACCACGGCCCCACTCCCTCACCTGAGACAATGCTCCAAGCCGGACAGGTCCTGCTGCTCCCCTGGGGACCAGGCGGTGGTTGCTAGCAGGAGTGAACAGGGCCCTGGACGCCCTCCGGCCAGGTCTCCAGCAGGCCCAGGGGAGGAAGCAGGGATGAGCACACTCTGCCACCGGCCACCTGCACAGCCCTCAGATGAGCCCACAGGACACTGAGCAAAGGCTCCCAGGTAAGAGGCTGCTGGCTGGGCAGCCAGGAAGCAGGGCCACCAGGACAGCAGGCAAGAGCAGCCAGACCCTCCTCAGAGGGAACTTCTTATGCCCGTCCCTGAGAAGCCCAGCGCCCTGCCCCACTCAGGCACGCGGTGCTGGGAATTGGAACCACCTGGCAAGAGCAAGGACCAGGCGCTACCTGCCCACTTTCTCCTGGTGCACAGCTGCCTCTGATGGAGGCTGCAGGCAGCCCCACCCCCTCCCCGGGCCACTCCATTCTCTGCATCAACCCAGGTTTTCGGGATCTTGGTTCAGTTAACACAGAGACAGTGAGCACTCTCCACACCACGCTGGCCCTGCAGGAAGCCACCGCCTGCACCGTCCTGCCTGGACACGAGTCCACCTGGACCTGAGGGTCTGAGAGGTGCTGGCACCAGCAGGAGCATGAGGCCCCTCCCCTCGTGGGGGCTCCTGAGTATCTGCTGTGTCCCCACCGACCTTGGGGAATCCTCTGTGCCGTGCCCAAGGGCAGCTCCAGGCTGCTGCTCTGCTCCTCCTTGTCCCAGAAGGATTAACACCTGGACTGTCCCTCCAGGAGGAGTGGAACCAGCTTCTGGGCTCTGGGCACACCCTCCCCAGCGGGCGCCCCCACACATGCCCGGGCAGGAGCTTCCCACCCAGAGCCCCAGCAGTGTCCCTGAACTTCAAGAAACAGGCGCCGGTCTTGTTTCTGCTTTTCCCCATTAACCCCTTCCTCCCCTCTCCCGCTCCCCCGGCTCCCGCTTGGCAGCTGGGCGGGCAGGTGGCTGGGACATGGCTCGCAGCCTGCGGAAAGCCCCTGGGGCGGCCTGGCGATACTCACACGGCGAAGTGGTAGACGAAGCACTTCCAGCCGGTGGGGCGCTCGAGGAAGTTGTAGACGCGGCCCTGGACGTGGGTGCGCGCCAGCAGCGGGCGGCGCGCGCTGTAGATGGAGACGCGCGGGTCCAGGCTCACCCGCGGCCGCGGGCCGAGCTCGGCGGCGGCGGGCGCAGGGGTCGCGGCGGGGGGCGCGGGGGGCGCGGGCCCCGGGGCGCCGGGCGGCGCGATCGGTGCATAGAGCGCGCCGTCCGCGGGGCCGCCCTCCGCCAGCTCCAGCGAGAAGGGGCACCTCTTGGCCGGGCCCGCGCTGCCCCGCCGGGCGCCCGGCAGGCGGCCCCAGCCCCAGCGCGTCCTCTCGGCCCCGGGCGGAGAGGCCGCGGCCATGGCGCGCGCCCGCGGGGCCGGAGCTGCGGCGAGGGCGAGCGCCCGGGCACAGTGCGGGCCGCCGCTGCCGACGCCCCGCCGCGGGGGGCCGCTGCCCGCTCCGCCCGGGCGGGGCGGGGCCGGAGGGGGCGGGGGCCGCGGGCCGGTCCCCTGGGGCGCCGGGCCCCGCCCTGCCGGACGCCCCGCCCCGCCCGCCCGCGCCCACCTGCTGGGCCCGCCCCGCCCCGCCCACCTGCTCGCCCCCACTCCCGAGGCCGCGCTGGAGGGGAGGAAGGCGGGGGCTGGCAGGTGCCTTGAGCGCGAACCGCGCGCCTCGGGCAGTGGGACCGGGCAGGGCGTGGGCACCTACTTCCCCGCCCTCCGAGCCGCTCCCGAGAGGGGGTAGGAGGACAGGGCGAAAGAGGGGCGCCCTGAGGCATCTGGGGGGCCACTGTGCCCCAAGGCAGGACCTGGAGGGGAGCTCTGCTGAGACCTGCCGCCCTGCCCAGGGACTCACAACTCATGCGACACCTCTAGCTTCAGTCAGCACCCTGAGCTGATTTACTGGGTGTCTCCCCCCACCGGAAACTCAGCTCTCCGAGGTGGACAGAGTCCAGCCCCGGCTCTTGACCCTGACGCCCCACACCTAGTGGGGTGCCCGCACAGAGAGGGCACAGTGTGATTTGCAGAAAGAGCAAATGAAGTGGGTCCCGCCTGTGCTGCACCGTGAGGCGCAGGAGACACCCGGGCCAGGAGCCTTCCTGGGAGCCTCGGGTACGGTACCCAGGGGCAGAGGGCCAGAAGGGGGCGGCTGCCTCTTTGGGGACACCAGGCATTCCGCAAGGACTTTCCACGTGAGCAGTGCATGAACCATGCGTGCCGGCAGCGTCTGCACTCCCGCCTCCCCTCTGCGGGTGAAGAGAGGGGCTGGAGCACCCAGATGGCGTCGCGAGAGGAGAAAGGACACAGCGGATCCATCTCTGACACCAAACAGAAGAGATTTCAAACGGATCAGAGGCTTAAATGCAAACGTTGAAATGAAGTTGTGCAGATCCTGTAAGAAAATAAGGATGAATCCCTCAGGAACCTGGGAATTGGGAAACATCTCCAATTATAACTTGGATTTCAAATGCAAAAGATAAAACAAGAAAAATAAAAAACAAAACCACCATTAGCAAAGTAAAAGAAACAAATGACAAATTGGGACAGTATTTGCATTCCATCACAGGCAAAGGGTCAATGTCACCAATATATATAAAGAATCTAGAAAACTGAGAAGAAACTGCCACATCCTATGAAAAATTGGGCAAAAGCTGAGAACAGGTCACAGGAAATAGGGTTCGTGACCTTTGTGCTTATGAAAAAGTGCTCAGCCTTGCCCATAACAAGGAAAATGCAAATTATAAAAGTACACCCTGATACCGCCGCCCTCCTATCTGATGGGCAAAGCTCCAAGCCTTTGAGGGCACACTCCAGGAGAGAGGCCCGGGAAACAGGTGCGCCGCTCCCCACCGCAGGGAGAGACTCGGGCAGTGTTAGCCAAAGTACAGGTGGCATCTGACCTGGAAATCCCACTCCTAGGAACTAACCCAAAGATATGTGGGAAATCAGAAAAGCATTTTCATATATATGTGCCGCTGTTCACTGTGCACTCTCTGTATTAGCAAAACCATCGCGGTGTCCTTCGGTGCGTTCCATTCCGCTATGCTACAGCCGCACAAGGAAGCGTCGTGATCAACATTGTCACTGATACTCAGAGGACAAAGGAACCCAAAGAACTGTATCGTTAGTAATATCGGTATTGTTATTTTGAAATTACATATATGTATCTCTCTCAAATAAAGAATCATGTTATAGTCCTTTGGAACCAAGATTTTCAGTATAAGAGAAAAGAGATAATATCAAATCAAAGAAGTAAAAACCAATCCTTAAGTTTGATTTGAAAATATTAGCATAAACCCCTCAGCTACTTTATCTGAAGACAAAATTATGTCCTAGTGCTGTCCACTGTACAGTCTGGGAAGAGGCTGTTCAACAACAGGATAATTTGAGCCTCAGAAAGAAGTGTGGAGGAAACACACCCAATACCGTAAAAGCCCAT
This sequence comes from Indri indri, assembly GCA_004363605.1. Taxonomy (NCBI): domain Eukaryota; kingdom Metazoa; phylum Chordata; class Mammalia; order Primates; family Indriidae; genus Indri; species Indri indri. The sequence continues at coordinate 46,367 of RJWJ010005984.1, forward strand.
CCATTCATGTAACAGCGACAGCCCTATTTGGCCTTTTGAGGGTTGCCAGAGCGCGGGGAGAGTTGGCATGGACCTGCCTTCCTTGCACAAACCGAACCGCAGGGTAGGAAGGGCCGGCCCTGCTAGAGATGTGCATCGAAGAATTTCCAGATAGAAGGGTGTGATGTGGGGAATTGCTTCAAAATAATCAGCAGGGAGGCGTGGGAGTTGGGGTAGAGATTAAACAAAACTGACTCTGAATTGGGAATTGTTGAGGCCAGGTAGTGGACGCACTCATCTACGTCTGGGTACATTTCCATGTTTTAAAATTCTTATAACTAGCCACCCAGGCACCTGGGGCGCCTTCTTGGAGGCCCCAGGGCTGTGCCTGTGGCCAGCTGGAGGAGCTCCGCAGGGCTCTCGGCGGGTGATGCTGCTCTGCTAGTCTGGGGTCCTGTCAGCTTGGGGACACTGAGGCAGCGGGGGAGGCTGGACAAGGGGTTGTCTGTGAGCTCCCTGCAGGCTCCAAAGAGCTGGGGGCCTGGGGGAGGTGCCCAAGATGTGGCGGCTGCCTGACACAGCCCAGTGGCCACTCTCGGGGCTGGCAAGGGGGTGAGGAGGCCCCCTGAGGGACCCATACGCTAAGGGGACAGGGTCCCTGGGTCCTAGCCTGCTAGCTGCCACCTGCTCCCTCTAGGACACGCCCCCCACAAGCAGTTTCTGTGCAAACTGGAGCTGGGGGACCTGCAAGGCAGTTCCTTCGCCTGTGAAATCGGGGATCCACCCCATCTCACAGTCACAGAGAGGAGGGCATGTGCCCATGGGCCATCGCCTGTCCCCCGACTCGTGGTCTGAGCGCACTCCGCCACCTCCTCTTCCAGGATGCGCTGGGCACCAGCTGGGAAGACAGCGCTGTGCACATGCATGTGCAAGCGTGTGCAGTCATGCAGCTGTGTACGCACAGTGTACACAGGGCCCAGGATGCCCCGTCCCTGCCACTAAGAAAGGCAGCCCCAGGGCAATGGGCTCTGGCAGGCAGGGACAGCTGCGCTCAGACAAGAAACCAGTGGGGCAGAATTGGGGGGCGGGGAGCTACCCTGCGGAGCGCGGCTGCACCATGGCTGGCCGGCCAGCTGGTGGCTGGGCCCTCCCCGCAGAGTCACACACCCACGCTCAGCCCTCCCACCCAGGACCCTGGGTCCCGGCGCGGCACCAGGTGGGCGAGTGGGGCGCTCCCCTGCTGTGCTTACCTTGGGCTGAGTGAGGTCATCTGACATCACCGCAGAGGCCTGAGCTGGTCTCACGCGCCCTGTTCTCAGGAAACTCCCAGACCCCATCAGGGCCAGCCCGCCTGACAGGAGGCCCTTCCGACATCGCTCCGGGCGCAGCACCGAGCTTCCCAACCCAGGGGAGAGACTGGCAGAAGTATGAGCCGTTGGCGCTTGCTCTGTGGGGGCGGGGGAGTTGGCTTCCGTGGGCACTCAAGGGCCCCCCACTGGTGCCCCATCATGGCCATGAGCCTCCCCTCCCCTCCAAGTGGCATGTTGGGGACCAGTCCTGAGAGTCTAAAGATCTTAGGCCTCCTCCGGCCCTTATGGGGGTCCCTGCCCAAGGGAGCAGCCACCGCCCCCCACACAGCCCTTCCCTGGGCAGCTGTGCCCCGGAGCCTCCCTGGGCCGTTGGAGGCATGCCTGGCTGCTCAGAGAACAGAGGGCAAAAGACCTGGGGTGAGTGGGCTGTTCCTAAGTCCTTCCAGGCGTGGCGGGCCGTTCCTGGCCAGGCCCTGTCCTCCCGACTGGAGCTGCCCGCCCTGCCCTCGCCCTCGAAGCCCCCACGGCCACCACAGGGCAGAGCCCAGAGCTGGCCTGAGCAGAGGCTGGACCAGAGGTAGTGCTCGCAGGCTGGCAAGGGAGGGTGAGGTGGGGAGCGAGGATGAGGAGGCAGGGATGACTCAGCCAGCCCGCTGGTATTTATTAGGTGCCTACTGAATTCCCAGGCTTGCCGGCTTGCAGTGTGGGGGAGGCCCCTGGCCCCAGAGGACAGTGACCCTGTGTGTGAGGCACCTGCGTGGAGGGAGGAACCACGTGAGAAGCTCACATGCTCACGTCCTCCCCCGTGGCCACCCAGAGCCTGAGAAAGAGCCGCCTCCGCTCCAGCAGTGGCTTCCTGTCGTCGGGCTGGTCATTTGCCCTGGGAGTGCCAGGGGGCTGGGTGGGCGGTGCGGGGGCCAACGGACCACCCTTCCTTGAGTCATTTGCCATAAGTTACCTCCTCCGTGAAGCCTTCCTTGACCAGCCTGTGTAAAATTCAACCCCCACCGCTGGTGGACCGCACTTTGTTTTTCTCCGCAGCCAACGTTAGTGACTCACTTTCCACATTTCTCTTTCGTTTCCTGTGCTTTACTGGGTCCCCCGACCCCGATGCCTCACACAGTGCCCAGCGCCTGGACGCTGCTCGGTAAACCTGTGTGCAGTGGCCCCTGGGGTCCTTGGCCAGCTGAGGAGCAGGCAGCGGGGGGTGCTCATGGGTGCCCGCCGGCCCGGGGACCCCAACATTGTCCCTCTCCTCACACTTGCCAGGCCGTGCACCGCCAGGCAGGGCCCCTGCTCCAGAGCCCTGGGCATCCACGCACACAGTGTGTTCAACACACACGCACACACACAGGCCCCATGTCTACACATAGGCACACACACAGGCACACACACAAAGGCACACACACAGGCCCCATGTCTACACACAGGCACACACACAGGCCCCATGTCTACACACACGCACACACACACAGGCACGCACCCGGCACATGCTAGTCCTTCCTCTCAGGCCCACCCGTGCCTGCCCAGGCCCAGCGCTGTCGGAGCGCAGCTCTGCTGGGCGCTGTCCTGCACATCGTCCCCTGGTCCTCGTGGGCGGCTGAGACATGCCGTTACCGTCATCCAATCTCCATTTGGGACCTGGGATCCAAGTCACTGAAGGTCGCGTCGCAGCCCTGGCTGCCCGCCCGGCGCCCGCCGTGCACGCCGCACACTCGCACGGACACACGCAGGACGGGCTCCTCCTGGGCACGGCCACGTGCCTGCAGCCCCTCCCCGGCCCGGGCCCCCGCTCGGCCCCCACAGCCCTGCGGCCCAGCGTGGTAACAGGGGCACTCCTTTATTTGTGCTTCCCCCGTGTGGCCTCCAGGCACCCTCTGCGGGGCAGTAGGGGCGGGGCGGGGGCGTCTCCTTCCCAAAGCTCCAGATGCTTCAAGGTGGAGGAGGAGAGGGCCCAGCCTCCGGCCTTGGCGTGTGCGCCACTTGGCCTCCCTGGGCTCTCTCCCAGCCTGTGTGACAGGGTTAAGGTCAAGGTGACCTCTCCCAGGGCTGCCGGTCGTCTAGAGGGGACGGTCCACGGACAGGGCAGACGTAGTGGGGCCAACCTCAGGTGCCGCCCGTGCGGCTGGGGGCTTGCTGCCTCGGATGTCGCACGGCCCTGTCCTTTCCCCGCCCCGGCGTGGGGCTGAGGGCACAGACCAAGGTCCGACGTGCTGGACACAGGATTCTGCGCTGAGGAGACCCTCATGGCCACTTCAGGGAGAGGACGCTGGCCATGCCGTGGGATCAAGGACCATGGGAAACAAGGACAGCTTCAGAACCGTGGGCAACGTCACAGGAGGAGGGGCCGCCCGGTCCCCGGAGCCCCCCGAAGTGGCTTGGCCCTGTGGGTGGGCCCTGGGAGGTCGTGGGGTCTATGGGCAGCAGGACAGGTCGCCCACTGGCAGGGAGTCCGGGCCTGAGTCTGGGCTGCCTCTACGCATTCCTCAATGGAGGGGACGGACATGTGGCTGCACGGGCCCTACTGGGCTCTCGACCTCCACTGCTGGGTGCCCAGGGTCAGCCGCGGGGCTGCAGCCTGCTGAGCTTGCCTGTGGCCCATCACCCTGTCACCCACAGCGTGGCCCTGTGCTCTCCAACCAGGAGTGGCCAGGAGTGACGTCCTCGCTGCCATCTGCTCCTGTCCGAGGGGCTCTGGGCCCTCCCTCCCCCCGAGTCTCGGCCTTGCGCGGTCCAGAGGGGCGTGCCGGCCCCTGTCCGGGTGGCAGCTTCACCCCTGCAGGACACAGCAGAGGTGGGTCAGAGGCTGCAAGTCTTTGTTCAAGCCAAACGCCGTGCGGCACCCCAGGACGTGCGCAGGGAGGGGCCGCCATGGTCACAGCTCGGGAGCCGGCCCCTGCCTCCTCCCCAGCCCAGGCCCGAGGGTCCTGGTCAGAGATGCTGGGGCGGCCAGTGGGCTCTGGCCCTCCTGGACACGGGCTCAGCTTTTGGGACGTGGACCCAGCCTCCGCAGCCAGCAGGCGGGCAGCTGGTGGTCTGAACAGGACCTGCAGCCCCTGGGTTGGAGGCCTGGAAGGGGCGGGGCCAGACCCTGCTGGAACCTTCTATACCAGGCGTGGCCTCTCCCCCAAAGGAAGTTCCCACATGGCGCCTGCCAGGGCCAACTGTAGCAAAGGGGACGGAAGCAGCTGGACACAGAGCCACCGCGGGGTGAGGGGAGACTCAGCGGCGTGTGTGGACGCAGGCAAGCGCCCTGGCACTGCCCCCCGTGGCAGTGTGGGGGAGCAGGGCCCCTGAGCCTGGCCCAGCATCTGCCCTGTGCACCTTGTACCCCAAAACTGCCACCTCCCCCAGACACCCCGTCTCTGCCCCCACGGCGCTCTGCAGACACACACCTGGGCATTCCCTCTTGGGTTCCCTCATTCATTCATTCGCCACACTGGCGCTCACACTGTGCCAGGGCTCTGGGCCCCAGGGGCCGGCAGAGAACACCCAGGCCACAGTCCCAGGCGGGAAGCGACCCAGATAAGCAGACAAGCACGTGAAAGACCATTTCAAAGGGTGAGGCACCCTGAAAAACAGCACCTGGGTACGGGGAAGAGAGACCACGGGGAGGCACCCGTGCCCACGTGAGCCAAGCCGGGGGTCTCTGGGGAAGTCTAGGAAGCTGCGGTCTCAGGGGCCAGAAGCCAGTCCCGGGAAGGGGCTCCTGGCTGGGCAGCAGGAGCAAAGGCACCAAGGCTTGTTGGGTTTTCTTGCCAGGAAAATAGGGAGCCAGGGAAGGTTGTAGGCAGGGAGGAGTATGACCTGGTACTGGACTGGAGGTGGCTGCAGTCCCTTGGGTGTCCAGGAAACAGAGGAGGCCTTGCAGAGGGGCCGGGGCAGGACCAGGATAGAGGCAGGACTGTGCCCCCATGCCATAGGCTCAGAGGGTGTGGGGAGACCCCTGCACTCTTCACGTAACCCCAGACAATGGCAGGACCCACAGTAGGGCCAGGCCTTGGGCGGGGGGTGGGTGTGAGCTCAGGCTGGACCTGCAGGGCCCAGTGGACCCCTGTGCTTGCCCGGGGCCAGGGTCGGCCTCTCCGTCTCGGGACCGGGCCCTCGGGGTTGCAGGCCCTGAGGGCTTGTGGGGCTCCTGCCCTGGAGCCCCGAGTACCTGGAGCCGAGCTCTGGGCCTCTGACCCTGTGTCCTCCCTGCATTTACTGAGGCACCAACAGCCCCTTGTCTTCCCAGGGTCGCAGCAGCCATGCCAGGGACGAGGGGATGTGCCCGGCCAGCTCACAGGGGCTGCCGTGAGCCCTCCTGCCCAGAGTGAAGTCACCGCCTCCGCCCCCACGGTCCTCAGCCGCCAGCCAACTCCGCCTGTGGTCCTGGGGCGCTCTCTGGTGGCCGACGGGCCAGACTAGCGAGGCCGCCAGAGTCCCCGACAGTGGGTCACAGGGCATGAGGCCCAGAGAGCCCTGGGTCTCTGATGGAGGTGCGCATAGGAGCACCATCAGGCTCGGTCCCCCGGTGCGTCCCCCTCAACCTCCAGGAAGCTGGGCTGTTAGGATGCCCCTTTTACCGACCAAGAAACTGAGGCCCGGAGTGATTAAGGGGCCCAGGCGGGAGCCCGGGAGGCACACTCTGCCCCACGGGCACCCCGTCCTGCCCTGGCTGCAGGGCAGTCCTCACGCAGCACCCAGGCCTCTGGCCGCCAGCCTGATCTGGCCCACGCTTCGTTGCTTTCCAGGACGGAGGAAACACCGTGGGGACAGTCCATGGGACGGTGGGGCCCAGCGCCCTGGCGTGGGACACGTGCTCTCAGGGCAGCTACCTTTCCCACCTGCTGGGGAAACTGAGGCAAAAAACCCCGTCCAATCACATGTTAGAGTGTGATGCTAGCCAGACTCAGCCCGGGCCTCAGGCCACCCTGCAGGCATCGCCCACGGAGGTGCAGCCCGCACCCCGCCGCCTCCCTGTAGACTGGATGTGCCCTCGGGCAGGGGGGCCGATCAAGCCTGAGCAAGAGTTAGACTCCTCGGTGGGGCCTTTGGGGACAGCAGGCCTGCAGGCCGGTCGTGCTGAGAAGGCCGGGTGGTGCCCTGTGTCTGCTCACGGCCAGCTCCGTGGGCCGGCGTTGGCCGCCCAGGTGCCCGGCACGCGGGGCGGGGAGGAGGAGGGGCCGAGGGCCGGGCTCACAGGCTCTCCGCGCGGGCGGCAGATGCTGCCCTGCTCCCTGGCCGGCGGCCGCACGTCAGGGTGCCGGAGAGAAGGCGCCCAGGTAGGCCCCACGCCACCGCCAGCTCTGGGACGTGCCCCTCCTCCCCAGGGCGGGAAGGGCCGGAGGGGCCGGGGACCAGGACCTTGCCGGGGAATCCTGCCTTCCAGGGGCTGTGTAGGGACAGGGACAGCCCCATCCTGGGTGAGGTGGGGCTTTCCTGAAGGGGCTGCCCGGGGCCTGGGGAGGGTCTGGGCAGGAGGGAGCCTGGACAGGGAGGTGGGGCCGTGGGAGGGAACGTGGGGACCCTAGTCACTGCTGTGCCCGTCACCCTTCCTGGCCTGCGAGCTCAGGGGACCAGGGCACAAAGCTGACTTCACACCCGCTGCGTGCAGGGACCTTTCCGGCACCTTCTCCCCATTACTGCCTGTTTACCTGGCTCTCAGGGATGAGGCTGGCCCAGGGATTCTAAGGGACCTGCCCAAAGCCACCCAGCTGGGGGACGAGCTGGCTGGGACTCTGCCCGGGGAAGCCACATTCGGCTCCGGCTGTTTCTGTGAGGGCCTCTGGCCGGCGGGGCCCACGTGTCTGCCTCGGTCCTGCTTCTTGGGAGGTCGGGATGGGATTCTGGCCGGGGTCACACAGGACCCCCGCTGCCCGCAGCTTCCCCTCCCCTCCAGAGACATGTGGGGGAGGCAGCAAGGACCAGGCACCTGCCATGCAAATCGGGGCCGTTTGCATACCCCTGGGGGCCCCATTTGCCTGGCGCCTGACACCTTCCCCAACGCCCAAGAGGGCTGGGCCCTGGCACCGGGCTGCGCCCGGGGAAGGTGAGGCTGCCCCTGCTGCTGCTCCTCTTCCCAGGGCCCAGCCCCACCACCCCATCCTGTCAGGGAGGAAAGAGGCGAGAGACCATGGGAGACCCGGGGGACGGCTGGTGGCTGCTTCCCGCTCCAAGAGCCGCTGCTCCTCCCAGGGGCCTTGACGGAGGGGAGGCCCCTCTGAGCCCCAGGCAGAGACGCTCACCGGGGTCTGGGCCTTGGGGAGGAGCAGAATTTCAGGGGCCGGGCCCCCACCGATGGGGGACAAGAGTGAGGTCCCCATCTCTGGCCTGCGGCTTGTGGGGTAGGCGAGGATGTCATTGTTGTCCGGGGCAGCCCGTTCCCCAGGCCGAGGGGCACAGCTGGGCTCAGGTCCCCTAAACCCCCACTCCCCAGGCAAGGAGACACATCTAGCCACGCACCTCCCTGCTGCACGGCGTGTGTCCAGATGTGACAAGCGATGGCCCTACTGGGTGGCAGGCATGATGGGCCCGGGTGGCAGTGAGGGCCAAGCCGAGCTGCCAGGCCCTTGGCCCCCACCCCTCCCCCGCCGACACGGCAGACACCCCCCGGGTACCTACTCTGCACTGAGCAGTGTCCCCCTAGACGGTGGGGTAGTGTCCACCGGGAGCCTCGGAACGTGACCTTCTTTGGAAGCAGGGTCTTTGCAGATGTGATCTGCAACGGTGGCCACGCTGGGCAGGCCCGGTGGCTGGCGTCCTCATGAGAAGAGGAAATACAGACACACGAGAGGGAGGCCACATGCCAAGGGACGCCTGGAGCCACCAGAGCCGGAAGAGGCCAGGAAGGTGCTCCCCTGAGACGTGGAGGGAGCACGGGCTGCCCACACCTTGACTTCAGACCTCCGGCCTCCACGGCTGTCGCTTTGCAGCCCCCGGTTTGAGGTCCTTGGTCTCCGCAGCCAGGGGACACCAACACGCTGCGTGTCCCGCCCTCCCAGCCCTGAGCCGCAGCCAGGTGGGCCTGCAGACACCAGCTTCCAAAACCGAGAGCGCCGGCCACCTCCCGGGAGCCACACGCAAATGCTGCCTTCTGCGGGACGTGCAGGGACATTTGCATCCCACGGCAGCCAGCTCTCAGGCTCCCTGGGGTGGCCCTGCCTGCGGCCACACGGCCACACCCACCTGCCCCGGGCCCCACGCAGGCATACGCTCGCTGCCCCGCCGGGCCCCAAACTGCATGGGTTTCCGGGGACTGCTGGAGCAAGTGGCCGCACGCTGGGCATCTTGAACCGACAGGAATCTATTCTCACCCCGACCTGGAGTGCCCCGTCCTGCCAGGTGTGGGCCCGGCCGGGCTCCCGGAGCTGTCGGGTGGCCCCTCCCGGCCTCTCCTGCTTGTGGCGTTACTGCCACTGCTGCCTCTGGCCCACACGCATCTGTACCCTGCCCTCAAGTCGCCGTCCCTCTGTGTGTCTGTGTCCCAGTGTCCCCTTTTTATAAGGACAGCAGCTGTGGGGTCAGGGCCCACCCTGCTCAGCAAGGCCTTGTCTTAACTGACATCACAATCACCTCTGCAAAGACCCTGCTTCCAAAGAAGGTCGCAGGCACAGGTGCCAGGGGCTAGGACTTGGACGTAACTTTTTGGGGGACACCTTTTGGGGGACACAGTTACTGCGCCGGCTCCAGAGGCACAGTGGGGAGGGCCCCGGCTCAGCCCCTGCCCCCAGGCCGGCTCCCTGTCCTGCCCAAGGCACCCGCCCCTTCCCCGTCCCCGCCGTGTGCGCAGGTGCGGCCCTCTGTAAGGAACAAAGCGTGTTCCAAAGCTCCCGTCCTCCGCTCACACGGGGCCCGTGTGTGGCCCAGCACTGCCCCGGGACAGGGAAATAGCTCAGCGCTAGTGGGAGCTGCATGCAGCCCCAGGCAGACAGGGCGGTGGGAGCCCGAGGGGCGCATCCTGCCTGAGCAGGCCCCAGGGGACCTCTGCCCGGAGGCCTGTGGCAGGCGCCGGGTTCTGGGCCGGCGGACGCAGGACAGGCCCAGCCGCAGCGGGTTTTCAGAGGCACTGATCGGAGGCAGGACGCGGCCGGGCCATGGTCAGCGAGGCCTGTGCCGGGCAGCTGGGAGGCATCGGGTACTGGGCCGGGGAGGGCTGGGTTCCTCCCCCCGCTGGCCCTTGGGTCCCTGCCACGGACAGCAGGGCCGAGACGCCCGGCCTCAGGGGCGGTGGGAGGTAGTGTGGCCCCTTCTCCTGCCACTCGCTGAAGCAGGAGCTCACGGGAAGAGTGTGGCGGTGGCTCCGCGGCGATGCTGTGTGAGCTGGGGCAGGGGCTCCCCTCTCTGGGCACCTGGGCCCACCTGGGCAAGGAGGGGTGGTCCTGCCCCTCCTCCACCCGTCTTCCCAGGCCCCCTGCACCTGAGCTGGGTGCACCAGCCTCGCCTTGTCACCTGCCTGCCAGGCACACCCAGGGTGTCCTGGGGGCGGGTGGGCTGCGTGGCCAAAAGGCTACAAGTGCCTGCTAAGTCTTTCGGGGTTTCCAGGACAACCCCCACCAGAGCCTTCGGAGGAGAGTGGACGGGTGTGGTCGGCCCGAGGCGGCTGGGCTGGGGTACGTGGCAGGACCGGGAGCCTGGACGTGCCCCATCCTCGCCTGGGAAGGGGCGTGACGGGCACTGCTGGGGTGGGGTGGGGCTGCCCGGAGGGACGGCCACTGGGCAGAGACTCCCTCGTGGGGGTCCCCAACGTGGGGGCCCCGATCCTGCCAACACGTTGGCTGGGGAGAGGGGCTCCCTTGTGACGGCAGCCCCAGCCCCGGCAGGGAGGAAGGTGGAGATCGGGTTCTCCTGCCCTCAGGATTTGTCTGTGTCCCTGCAGAGAGGCCGCCATGCAGGACGCCCGGGACTCCTGTCCCGGCAGCCCCAGGGATGCTGCAGATGGTCAGGGGCCAGGCCTGTGCCGGGGCGAGATCGACTTTGGAGGGTCTGGGAAGAAGCGAGGCAAGGTAGGGGCGTCCAGGCCCTGTGTGACACCTGGCTTGTGTACCCCAGAGCCCTGGGTTCCGGACGCTGAGTGCCGTGTGCTCTCTCTCCCCGGGCTCTGCTCCCTCGGGCCATGCTCAGAGCCCCACGTGGCAGGAATCAGCCGGAGGCCTCTGGCCGCACCTCTGAGTCCACTGGGGAGGTCTGGGAGGCGCTTGGGTCGGCACCCTCGTCTCTCCGAAGGGCAAGCCAGGCCCCGAGAGAAGCTGGGACTGCCCAGGCCACATGCAGGTCAAGGCAGGACCAGCACTGTTCCAAAAAGGTCCCGGGGGCCTCTCCCCTCCTCTGCCCCGCACCCCGAGCCTGCACCCCTGCCCCACAGTTCGTGAAGGTGCCAAGCAGCGTGGCCCCCTCTGTGCTGTTCAACCTGCTGCTGACCAAGTGGCACCTGCCGGCCCCCAACCTGGTGGTGTCCCTGGTGGGCGAGGAGCGGCCCTTCGCCATGAAGTCCTGGCTGCGGGACGTGCTGCGCAAGGGGCTGGTGAAGGCGGCCCAGACCACAGGTGAGGCCCACCACACCCCACCGGCTGCCTGCTCCACAGTGGAAGCAGCTCTTGGGGACTCTGTGTAGCCTTAGTGGGGGCCAAGGGCCTCCCTGCTGGGTCCGGCCACCCTGTGGGCAGAGGCCTGGCCCTTCCTTACAGCCGCCCCGCCACTCGTGGGCTCCAGCACCAAGCGCATGCAGGGCAGGGCCCCATGGTGCCTTCACCTCGTGCGCGGAGCCGTCTGGCCAGCCAGTCCAGGGGCTCAGGCTCTATTCTGGGGCGGCCTCTGCCTACAGAAAGCCCAGGGGAAGGGTTTGGGGCTTCTGCATCCGTTACCGCAGAAATGATTGTAGCAAGAAAAAAAGATTCTCAAACCAGACACGGGCTGAGGGCTTTGTCATTTGGAAAAAACAGTCCGGGATTCTGGTCCAGCTGTGACGGAATTTGTCCCGTGGGGGAGCTGGCTCCCGGCATGTGCCCTTCAGGCTGGATTGGGGCTGCCACGTCACCCGGCCTGGGGACCTGGGTTTGGGGTCCAGCCAGTCCCAGCTGCGGCGTGGCCTGGGCAGGTGCCGCGCCATCTCTGAGCCTTGGCCCTCCTCCCCCGTGCCCAAGCCCTTGTCCCTGGTCACCGGCTGCTGACTGGCCTGGGGGTCAGGGCCAGCTGGGCAGGACCCGGGGCCTTGGCCGGACGAGCGTCCCCCCTCCTGCCCGACAGGGGCCTGGATCCTGACCAGCGCCCTCCGCGTGGGCTCTGCCTGGCACATCGGGCAGGCTGTGCGTGACCACGTGCTGGCCAGCACGTCCGCCAAGGTGCGCGTGGTCGCCATCGGCATCGCCTCTCTGGGCCGCGTCCTGCACCGCCGGCTCCTGGAGGACGCCCAGGTGAGTGTCTGGCTCTGCTCGCCGCGGCCGCTGGGGCAGGTGGGCCTGGGAGGCAGGAAGGGCCAGGGCGGAGCAGCCCCTGCCCTCAGGGCTCACATCCCAGGTTCAGGGGCGTCACCAGGGTGGGCAGGGGCTCTGAGGACCGAGGCCGTAGGGCAAGCGCTGGGAGGACTGACCTGGACACGTGGCCAGCAGGTGGCGGCATTGCTCAAGGAGCTCTGGGCGCAGCCCTGCATGGGGACCCGGCCTGACCAGGGGGCCCAGCCCGGCGTGGCCAGCGCCCCCGAGCTTTGCGCAGCCCAGGTCCTCCCCACGCCCCAGCTGGGGGTCTGTCCAAGGCAGGCCCTGCAAGCCCAGGCGGCCCCTGCAGAGTCTAGAAGGAGGAGCTCCCGCCCAGCCCTGCCCCTGATCAGGGAGGGCCCCCACCCCAGCAGCCCAGGCCTCCGCTGTCCCAGGGGTGGGGAAACAGAGGCCTGGGCAGAAGCCACGCCAGGGCCTCAGGCCTGTGTGCACGGCGTGGTGGGAGGGTCCCATGGGGAGCCCAGCCCGGGCTGCCCCCTGAGGGCTCTGCCTTGTCTCTCCCGCGGGCGCAGGAGGACATCCCTGTCCACTACCCTGCAGAGGACGGCGGCAGCCAGGGCCCCCTCTGCCCCCTGGACAGCAGCCTCTCCCACTTCGTCCTGGTGGAGCCGGGGCCCCCCGGGGAGGCGGGTGGGCTGACGGGGCTGCGGCTGCGTCTGGAGAAGCACATCTCGGAGCAGAGGACGGGCTACGGAGGTGAGGCCCGCCCTGGCCGCCCAGGAGGCTGCCCGTGGCCCCGTGCCCCTGCCTCGGGACCCAGGGAGTTGCAGGGACCCAGCATGTGGGTGGGGGCGGGGAGGGACCACCAGGGAGTGTGGGGAAGCACCTCCCAGGCAGAAGGCACACAGCACACCTGCACTTTGAGACCTGGGGCCCCAGGAGGGGCAGCCGTCCAGGCAGGGGCAGCAGAGGGGGCACAGCAGGGCGGAGGGGCCCCGACAGGCAGCGACGTTCCAGTCAGGCCGCAGAGCAGCCGCAGCTCGTTTTCACTGGGCTCCCCGCAGCCGGAGGCTCTGGGCTCCAGGAAGCAAAATGAGACCTGTGGGTTGCACGAGGCTCATTTCCTTCCACGGGCCACGACGCACGCTGCCACCAGGGGGCAGCGCTGCCTGAGACAGGGCGCCCGGTGGGCAGCAGCGGGTTTGAAGGCTGGATTCACTGAGAGTACTGGTGTGCAAATGCTGTCTATAAACAAAACGTATGATGGTTTATGAACCATAGAAAGTATTTATAAACAAAAAATGTAATTCCTTGGCAAGGCCAACTGAGCGCTCTTCCGAGATGAAACGTAAAGTCGCGTAAGTCCATCGACATGTAGGACGGCCCATTGTGCCGACCTCGCAGGCCCAGGCTGCACCTTGGCCAGCCCTGGCGGATCCTCCAGATTCTGCCAGGAGGCTCCTTTCACGGTTGCAGCCAGAGGTCGGGTCCCCCCCACGGGTGGTTCTGCCGCCACTCTCGTTCCCTCCAGGGCCACCAGGGTGGGTCCAGCCCTCTCGGGGGCTTTGCACATAGAACTCTCGCTTCCAGCTTCCGTCTGGGGGGAGCCTGCACCCTCCTTTAGGTCTCGGTTCGCTCAGTGCATCTCTCAGATCTGGAGCAGCCCGTCCGGCAGAACCGCCGTGACACCGGGGCGCCACCTCCACACCGTCCGCACCGTCTGGGGTGTGGCCGAGGGGCCGGGTGTCCCACATTATTGATGCTGTTTTATGTCTAAATAGCTGCGTGCCACCCTTGCCACGAGGCCACCAATTGAGCAGCGCAGATGGAGAATTGAAGTCCTTGCCCCCCATGTGCCCGGGGGTTTCTAAAAGTGGCCCCTTGGCCAGCCTCTGCCCAGAAACTGTGGCAGCTGGGGGCCCTGGGGTCCCCGGCCCCTCCCCACCCCCATCCCACTCACCCTGAGCACCTGGAGGGACGGACGTCACAGGGCGCTCTGTCCGCAGGCACCGGCAGCATCGAGATCCCTGTCCTTTGCCTACTGGTCAACGGTGACCCCGGCGCCCTGGAGGTAGGGTCAGAGGAGCGAGGCGGGGGCCTGGCGGGAGCCTGGCGGGAGCCTCCAGCTGGAGGGGCGTGATGGGGTCGCCCGACACATGCACCTGGAAGTCACCTGGGCTGACCGGAATCCCTGTCCCCTCCCCGCCACGGCAGAGGGTTTCCCGGGCCGTGGAGCAGGCTGCGCCGTGGCTGATCCTGGCGGGCTCCGGGGGCGTGGCCGACGTGCTTGCTGCCCTGGTGAGCCAGCCCCACCCCCTGGTGCCCCAGGTGGCCGAGAAGCAATTTAAGGAGAAGTTCCCCAGCGAGCGTTTCTCCTGGGAGGACATCGTGCACTGGACCAAGCTGGTAGGCGCCGCCAGACCTGCCCTCCGTCCTCCTGGGGGGGCTGCTCCCCTGGGGGTTCCTGCCAGTGCAGCCACTGTGTCCCCCACGCCAGCTGCAGAACATCATCTCACACCCGCACCTGCTCACCGTGCACGACTTCGAGCAGGAGGGCTCCGAGGAGCTGGACACTGTCATCCTCAAGGCTCTAGTGAAAGGTGGGCGCCGAGCAGCGTGGTGGCACCTGGCGGCTTCTGCGCTCTGAGCCACCTGGGGTGTGGCGGCCTGGCCGCCATTTCTGACGGGTCCCGTGTGACCTGTCCCAGGGAAGACGACACACAAATTCATGACATGTCCTGCATTTGACAAACCTCATGATATATATTTTTTCGCCATAATTTTAAAGGATTTTTAAAGTATTCAATTCAGTGGTTCTAGCGTGTTCACGGGGTGGTGTGACTGTTGCTGTTACCTAATCCCAGAACATTCCCAGCACCGCAGAGAGCCTGTGCCAGTTAGCGCCCCCCGCCCCCCAGCCCACTGTCCTCTCCGTCCGCGTGGACTCACACAGCCGTGCAAAGACGCGTCGTGCTGGCTTCACTCAGCGCCCTGTTTCCGAGGATCGTCCACACTGCAGCCTGTGGCAGAGCCTCTGTCCTTTCTTAAGGCCACGTGAGCCACTGCGTGGACAGAGCGGTTTGTCCACGCAGCGCTGATGGAAACTGACTAGCATCTGATGCGCTTTCATTGGAGACGGACGTGCTCTGAGGACCGACCCGTGGCAGCGGACACAGGCCCACGGCGGGGGCGGGGGGAGGGCTGGTGGAGTGAGGGCTGGGACGCACCTGAGCGAGGGGCCCTCTGCACTGCGGGGGTTCTGGGCTAGGAGCCCCAGGCAATGAGCCTAGGGGAGCCCCTCGGCAGGAACTCCCTCGTGGTTTCCCATGAGTCGGGCTGCTCCCACAGGCTGGGAGGGGCACCGCGGTCTCATGGCGCTCACGGTCGTGGGGTCTAAGGCCCGCGGGCTTCCCTCACGGGTCTGGCGAGGACAGCGGCCTCCACGTCTAGTCCACGCCTTGTCGAGCGGCCCTGCAGCGTGCAGCTGTGGCCAGACACCTTTCCCCGAAGAGGAAACATGACCAAACCCGCTTCCCCGAGCCGTCCGTGGGAAGGGGCCTGGGTCTGGGTGTTAGCTGGGGTCCCTTCAGCCACCACCAAGGGAGCTTCTGAGAGGCTGCCCTGCCCCCTTGACCCCTCCCGGTGGGGACGCGGGCACCCACCCGCAAAGCTGGGCCTCTCGCCAGCTCGCAGAGGTGCGGAGCTCCGGTCCTGCGTCTCTGGAAGGCCCCTTCCTCACCGCCCCTGCCCGCTCCGCCCGCAGCCTGCAAGAGCCACAGCCAAGAGGCACAGGACTACCTGGATGAGCTCAAGCTGGCCGTGGCCTGGGACCGCGTGGACATCGCCAAGAGCGAGATCTTCAACGGGGACGTGGAGTGGAAGGTGCCGCCCCGACCCCATCTCCCAGCCTGTGGCTGCCCCCTGAGCCCTGACTGTGGCTAGCAGGGGCAGGGGCCGTGCCAAGGGCCTGGGGCAGGCGGTGTCCCGAGGGGGTGTGATGAGGCCACAGCACCGCTGAGCTTCTGCCTCTCTCACCAGCCAGGCAGAGCGGGCTGGGTCACCTTGGGTATGGGCCACCCCCAAAGCCTCGGGAGTCACGGTGCCCTTGGTGTCCCCAGATTGTCGGGACCCACCTGTGCCTGCCGCCGCCCGGGGAGTGTGTCGGTGGGGCCTGGCCCTGGGCAGAGGCCCCCGTGCTCCCTTGGCCACCCCCTTCCCCACCGGCTCCGACTCACTGTCGCTGTCCCCCCTCCCTGGGGCGTGCCTCCGGCTGTCCAGTCCTGTGACCTGGAGGAGGTGATGATGGACGCCCTGGTCAGCAACAAGCCTGAGTTTGTGCGGCTCTTCGTGGACAACGGTGCCGACGTGGCCGACTTCCTGACATACGGGCGGCTGCAGCAGCTGTACCGCTCCGTGGCCCCCAAGAGCCTGCTCTTCGACCTGCTGCAGCGCAAACAGGAGGAGGCCCGGCGGCCGCTGGCCGGCCTGGGCGCCCAGCCGCCCCGGGAGCCACCCGCCGGGCCGCCCTCCTTCTCCCTGCACGAGGTCTCCCGCGTGCTCAAGGACTTCCTGCGGGACGCCTGCCGCGGCCTCTACCAGGATGGCGGGCCGGGGGGCCGGAGGAAGGTGGTGAGCGGGGGCCGGGCGAGGGGCCGGGCCAGGGCCACAGCTGGAGCCGACAGCCGTGTCCTCCAGGAGAGGGGTCTGGCCAAGCGGCCCACAGGCCAGAAGTGGCTGCCGGACCTCGGCCAGAAGAGCGAGCAGCCCTGGAGGGACCTGTTCCTGTGGGCCGTGCTGCAGAACCGCCACGAGATGGCCACCTACTTCTGGGCCATGGTGAGCGGCAGCCCCGGTCCCCAGGGGGGTGGGGGGAGGTGGGCAGCCCCTGAGACCCCGTCTCCTAGGGCCAGGAGGGCGTGGCAGCCGCTCTGGCTGCCTGTAAAATCCTCAAAGAGATGTCCCACCTGGAGCCGGAGGCCGAGGTGGCCCGGGCCATGCGTGAAGCCAAGTACGAGCAGCTGGCCCTCGGTGAGTGGACACCCGGTGGCCGGGGCCGTGCAGTGGGGAAAGGGGGTGAAGGGGCCAGTCCGAGGGGCGGGGCTCCCCTCCAGGCCACCTGCTCCCGCTGCGTGGCCCAGTGTGACCTCAGTGGTCCCTCTGTAGAATGGGTGGGGGGGCCTCAAGCCCCAAGCAGGAGGGACACGCAGCCTCGCGCCTCTGGCGTGCACTGGGCCCTGCTGGTGGGGACTTTCAGAGTGATGGAGCCTCCTGTGGTCCTGCAGGGGAGCGCGGGCCAGAGCAGGCCACAGAGCTGCCCGCCGTGCAGAGGCCTGGCTGCCCCTGGGCGGGGGATAATGGAGGAGGGAGGGCGGGTGCAGGGTGCCCGGGGTGAGTCCCATCCAGCGGCCAGGCCCCGCGGGCAGACTTGTTCTCCGAGTGCTACAGCAACAGCGAGGACCATGCCTTTGCCCTGCTGGTGCGGCGGAACCGCTGCTGGAGCAGGACCACCTGCCTGCACCTGGCCACCGAGGCCGACACCAAGGCCTTCTTTGCCCATGACGGCGTGCAGGTGGGTGCTGGCTGCGCAGGACCCTGGCCGCCCTGGTCAGAGTCTGAACTCTCGGGGAGGGCCGGCTGCCAGGGGTGAGGCGGGCAGGCAAGCAGGGCCCGGGCCACCCCTGGCCAGTGAGGCGCCCAGCTGACCACCAGCCTGCAGCCTCTGGCTCCCCTGTGCCCACCTTGTGGGGGAGGGGCGGGGCCTCCCCACCGGGCACACTCGTCCTGCCCAGCCCTGCCTGCCCCTTAGAGAAGGCTCATGTGGCAGCGACACCCATCCTCCTGAGACTGGCTCCTTCGCGCTGTCGTGTACAGCAGCAGGGAGGGCTGGCAGGGGTGCGTCTTCAGCTCACCCCGAGGAGCAGCTGGCATTTTCCAGGCGCCAGGGAAGGGTGTTCCTGGCGCAGGGCACAGTGTAGGCAAAGGTGGCAGTGGGAGGCCAGCAGGCGCGTCTCTGTCTCAGGCCTTCCTGACCAAGATCTGGTGGGGGGACATGGCCACCGGCACACCCATCCTGCGGCTGCTGGGCGCCTTCTTCTGCCCGCCACTCATCTACACCAACCTCATCACCTTCCGGTAGGTCATGCCTGGGCCCTGCTGGTGCTGGTGGCCATATGTCTCTGGTGGCCACGTGTCTCTGGGACCCCCGAGTCCAGAATCCCCGTGGGCCCTGCTGCCCAGCCTGTGTGTGCAGCTAGGCGCTTTGGCCTCCATCCTTCTCTGTGCGTGGGACCAAGCGGGTGCCCCTGGGTGCCCTTCCTGCGGGCCTTGAGCATTCCCTGTGCCCGCAGCGAGGAGGCCCCTCTGCGGACCGGCCTGGAGGACCTGCAGGAGCTGGACGGCCTGGGAGCGGAGGAGAGCCTGCTGCGTGGCCCAGGCAGCCTGTGAGGGACCCGAGGGGCTGGGCAGGGTGGCGGCCGGGGTGGTGGCCGGGAGGCTGGACCCCGGTGGGGCACCTGCTGGGTGCGGCCTCGCCACTGTGGCCTCCTGCACGGCACAGGGTGGAGGAGCTGGCGGAGGCGCCCAGGGCTCAGGGTGACCGAGGGCCACACGCGGCCTTCCTGCTCATGCGCTGGCGGAAGTTCTGGGGCGCTCCCGTGACCGTGTTTCTGGGGAACGTGGTCATGTACTTCGCCTTCCTCTTCCTGTTCACCTACGTCCTGCTGGTGGACTTC
Organism: Indri indri; assembly: GCA_004363605.1. Lineage (NCBI taxonomy): Eukaryota > Metazoa > Chordata > Mammalia > Primates > Indriidae > Indri > Indri indri. The sequence continues at coordinate 64,802 of RJWJ010005984.1, forward strand.
AGGCCGCCCCCCCAGGGGCCTTCGGGGGCCGAGGTCACCCTGTACTTCTGGGTCTTCACGCTGGTGCTGGAGGAGATCCGGCAGGTCAGGAGCCAGCCCGGCCCATTCCCTCTGTTCCGCAGCTCCAGGCGGGGAGAACCAGGGGGTCCTGCCCTCTCGGGGCTGTGGCTCCTCATCTGCAGAACAAGAACAGCATCACCAGAGCCTTGATCCTCATCACAGACTGAGCCCTGATCCCAGCCCCACCCCAGGCTGAGCCCTGATCCCAGCCCCATCCCAG